>RJWM01025032.1:0-29906 GCA_004363535.1 Dasyprocta punctata | reverse complement strand
AAGGGGCAGTTACCTAATGTGAACTCTTTTGGGAAGAAGTGAGTTCAGAATTGAATCAGTGAGCAAAGATACACTGAGGCAAAATCAAACTGATTGTTTTTTAGAGATAAGGCTAGAAGGATAAGTGAGAGACAGAAGACAGCCTTTAAAGCCCATTAGAGGGCTGGGGCTCCATCTCCAGCCCTGAGGTCCTAGCTTTAAGCAACTTTAGGGCAAGTCAGATCATTGCAGTGATGGAGGATCAGGAACAGTGTAAAACAAGCCTAATGATACTTAAATTCAAGTTACTTAGAAAGATACCCCTTAAACAAAACACTTATGAGGATGAAAATCTGCCCACCACCAGTGATCATTGCCTTGGTTAAGCAGAACTGGAAATAGAGAGATTTGAGAAGTGTATTGAGATGATCAGATTTACATTTCAGGTTCCCCATGGACTCAAAGAAGACCAGAGATGGAGATGGGGAAGTCATTCAGGAAAGTGCTTCAGTGGTCCAAACAAACAAACAAACAAATATGTGCCAGGAACAGGTCAAAAGAAAGGAAGGAGAAGACGGGTGAACAGCTAATAAAATGGGTAGAATTTAAAGAACAAGAAAAATTTAAGCATATCTGCTGGGTTTCCAGCAAGAATAATTAAGTCAGATTTTAGTATCATTAGTCATATGGACAATTAGCAAGAATAATTAGTAAATAAGTGAAGGAGCTACCTCAGACTCTAGGAAAGGAAAACCCTATCCATTTGCTGGACTCTGCCTTTGAAAGTGTCATGAAGTAAATAAGCTTAACCTTATCCATAGATTTGTGCAAGATATTTGGCTTTCCCTTAGTGCCTTCACAGTGTTCCCTTCCTCAGTCGAAACTTGAACCTGGAAAAGTTTCTGATAAACTTGTACACCAAGCCATTTGAAAGATGATAAAAACTAATTCATTATGTTTTAAAAGTGAGAACTAAATGAGTTTCCAATTATGGGAATCAGTTCTCATA
This sequence comes from Dasyprocta punctata, assembly GCA_004363535.1. Taxonomy (NCBI): domain Eukaryota; kingdom Metazoa; phylum Chordata; class Mammalia; order Rodentia; family Dasyproctidae; genus Dasyprocta; species Dasyprocta punctata. The sequence continues at coordinate 28,918 of RJWM01025032.1, read as the reverse complement.
GAATACCAGGAGAATATTGTAGAAAGCCAGGAAGATTTGGTAACCAAACCACAAACAAAAGCTTTATTGAATGGCTGCAGTTATCTTCATTTCATGTCATTTCCCAACTACATTATTTGACATAGGTAACTGACATAGTCCTGCCTTAAGCACAATGCTCTGCATCCACATCAGTTTTGTTATTCAAATAGGTGATTCCTGGAATATCTCACTTACAAGGCTAATTATAAGCCAGTTCCTTGTGAAAAATCTACTCTCTGTTATGGAAATAGTTCGAAATTATAGAGTGGGAGAATAAAAAATGAAGAAAAAAGAGAAATCCTCAGGAACTTGTGGGACACAAGAACACGTGGTAACATACAGTGGGAACTCCAGAAGGAGAGGAGAGGAGAGGAGAGGAGGGGAGAGGAAGGGAGGGGAGGGGAGGGAAAGGGAGGGGAGAAGAAGGAAGGTGTCTTGGTTACTTTTTGTTTGTTGCTGAGACAAAATACCTGATGCCCAAAATTAGGGAAAGAAAGGTTTATTACAGTTTCTTGGGAGTTTCAGTCCACACTTAGTTGGCTCCAAGGCAGCATGGCATGGCAGGGCTGCCATTCGTGGCAGCCACAACCGCAACAGTGAGGCATGCTGGTGAGAGAAGGCAGAAGCAAGCAAGAAGAAGACATGCCTCATTTACACTGTATGTTGGCTGCACCCCTGGGCAGGTGCAGCACTCACATTGCCAATCCCCTCACCAGACAACAAACCAATAACAAACCAATAACTCAACCCCATCAAAAGTGTATGAGGACTTAGGGGGACATAGTATATCACCCAATACATTCCACCCCTGAACACCCAAGGACTTATGTACATTTTTAATACAAAAGACATTCAGTCCATCTCTAAGAGTTGCCAAAGTTCTAACAGTTTCAGCATTGCTGAAAAGTCCAAGTCCCACATCTACTCCAAGATATATGGCAGACTCTTAACTGTAACCCCCTGTACAAATGAAAACGAAGTTAAACACTTCCACAATATAAAGGCACAAGATAAACATTACCATTCCAAAAGTTACAAACAGGGGAATACAAAGCATTGAACCAAAGCAAGTCCAAAATCCAGCAGGGCAGACATTAAGTCCTAGAGTTCTCTGCTCAGCATCTGAAGCAATCTGGTTGCAAGCTCCAAAAGGCTTGAGTGACTCCCCCTCCATGGCACTTTCAGGGGTCTTAACTTCCATAGCTTTCCTTGAATGATCCATGTTCCTTGGCTTCACCCTTACATCTTTACACATTGCTCTCTGCAGGTGAGGCAGAAGCTGCCTTAGCCTTTTCTTGTACTTAAAACCAGTGCCACATTGATGCCACCAAGGTCCACTGCAGGCTGGTGCAGTAGCCAGGCTTTCCTCTCTCTTGGCTGTAGGGGTTGACTGCCTGGATCACTGAGCTCTCTGAACCTGATTGTGAGGAACAGCTTCTCTATGCTGCTGCCATTCTGGAATCTGGTGTGGCAGCCTCCATTTTGGGACCTGGTGCAGCCACGACCTTTTTGAAACCTCCTGTGGTCTTTGTTGCCACTCTGGGATATGGCATTCTGCGACTTTTTCACTTTTGAAGGCCTGAGACTACAAAGGGTGGGAGTCTGCTGCTTCCTGGGATGCCCTCAGGCCATTCTTTTTTTATTCCTTTGTTCCTTCTCAAGGTCTCAGCTAGATCTTTTCAGTCCATGGCTTCCTGGCCAAACTCACGTTTTAAATCACCATGCCAGGCTCCTTGCTCTTTATTCACAACATAAATCTGGCTAAGAGCCCCCAACAAAAGCCAGGCTACCATTTCAACATTAGATTGCCTGGAAATTTCTCTCTGTAGATTAATTGGTCCTTTGCCCTTAACCTCAGTCTCAGGCAAAGTCTCTGGGCATGGGCAGAACACAGACAAACTTTCTGCCAAGCCATAGCACACATCTTGTGGAGTTCAACACCCAATGCGGTCCTTCTTCCCAGCAGAAACCTCCCAAGCCTGGTCCTTACCAGCAGGCTTCCTATCAGCCTTCTGGTCTCCTGGGATCTGACCAGAATCTCCCATACAGAACACCCTAAGTTTTTCCAGCTCTAGGCATGTAGGCAACATCTCTGAACCTTTCCAAAGTTTTCCTGCAAGCCATTGCCAAAGGCTCTTGAACCACATGGTCAGGAATAGTCACATCAATGACCCCACTCCTCTGGTGCCAAATTCTGTCTTGGTTACTTTTCGTTTGTTGCCGAGACAAAATACCTGATGCCCAAAATTAGGGAAGGAAAGGTTTATTCTTACAGTTTCTTGGGAGTTTCAGTCCACACTTAGCTGGCTCCAAGACAACATGGCATGGCAGGGCTGCCATTCATGGCCACCGCAACTGCAACCACGAGGCATGCTGGTGAGAGAGAGCGGAAGCCAGCAAGAGGAAAACCCACCTCTTTTACACTGTATGTCAGCTCCACTCTTGGGTGGGTGCAGCACTCACATTGCCAATCCCCTCACCAGACAACAAACCAATAACAAACCAATAACTCAACCCCATCAAAAGTATATGAGGACTTAGGGGGACATAGTATATCACCCAATATAAGAGGGAAGGGGAGAGAGAGAGACAGAAAAGTTATTTGATGGATTAAAACCTGTCTTGGCCATCTGCTTGACAACAGTGATCCTCACCTATGTAGAAATTATTAAATGCTTTATCAACTGCTTCTAGTCTGTTTTATGCAGATGATCCTGTGAGGCATTATTTTAGCCAACTTTTTGCCACTATGACAAAATCCATGAGTTCTTGCCTGATGGCACCCAGGAAGGGGCTAGTCAACAGATAGCTATAGCCCTCAAAGGGTTAATCCATCAATGGATCAATGCGATTATCATTACTGGATTCATCCATTAATTCATTGTTTAGGTCAGTGCCCTCGTGATCCAGGTACTGCTCTAGACCCCACCTCTGCACATTGCTGGTTTGAGGATCAAACCCTCAAATACACGAGTCTTTGTGGGACATTTCACATCACAACCAAATTAGACACTAAATTCTTGTTCACTTTCATAATGAATATATAGTAACTATGCACATCCTGGCCTAGAAATGATCAACTATCCTGCTCTAATTTTTGTGAAGAAAGGTTATGAATAGGCATAAGTATAATTTTGATTTTATTGTGTACAAGTCTTAAGTAAAATTCATGTGGAGTAATATGCATAAGTATTAATCATATAATTCTATGATTTTGAGACAAGCATTTGCTGTGTAACCCATACCTATCAAGGTGTAGATTATAGTTGATGGCCATAAACTTATTGCATTCAATTCCACCATCCCTACAGCTCACTTCCTAGAAACTACCTATTTGCTATCAACCAGCATAGATCAGTTTTGCCTGTTCTGGAATATCATATAAATGAATCATAAATTATGTATGCTTGTGCTCAACTTCATCTCAGTAAATGTCTACCTATGAGATTCATTCACACTGTGGTGTATATCAGTAGGTTATCATTGTTTAATGTTAAATAGCCACTCGATTGTATGAATCTTATAATTAGTTGTTAGACATTTATGCTGTTTCCTTTGCTATTGTTGTCATGAGTAAGACTGCAGTGTACATCCTTGTATAAGTCTTCAGTGAATTTTGCTTTCCTTTTTCTTGGTTAAGAATTTATTAGTGAAATTATGGACCAGAGGGTAAAACCTAGGCCAGTTTGAAAGGGGAAATCATTTTTACCCAAAAGTTTGTATTTTAATTTATCAGATGTTGACTGTTCACACTCAACAAGAAGATCCAAACAAACCCTACTGGATTTTGAGGCTGTTCTCTGAACACACTGAATCAGAATTCTTTGAAGTAAAAAAAGATACAGAACGAGCAGATGAAATTCGAGCCATGAAGGAAGCCTGGGAGAAGAATGAACCAGGAAGAGCAGTCAAGGTCAACTGGCTGAAATGTCATCATTTTTTATTTTTTATTGTTAGACGTGGTCTAAAAGAAGCGCCATCTTGATGAAACCATATCACCACTCCTTTATAAGAATGATATCTTGAATTTTATTAGACATTGATTTACTAAATGTTAAAACCACTTTTGGGCGCATTTTAAATATTATCCTCATTCCCAAAAGACTTACAAAAGTAAAGCACATAATGGTGCCACTTACAGGCCCAAATTATGAGTTTCTTTCTGCACATAACCAGGGCTATGTCTACCTCTGCCTTTGATACCCTCAAGTAAGAAAGCACAGAAATGGTGAACGTGTGTTAACCTATAGTGCTTTCAGATAGATAAAAAGCATGTGCTGTCCCCTTGTGGTATATTCACACCTCGTCTTTTTCTCCAAATTTGATGTAAAAATCTTTGCCATACTGAAACTTTATTATTACCCATATGTTTCATGTTCTTACTCAGGGTAATTGAGGCAGATGAAAAAGCTTCAGAAACAGCTCGATCAAAGATAGCATGCCCAAAAGATTAGTTTTACAACTGCTTTTCATTTGTTTACAAAAACCTAACTATCAAAATCATTGATGGCTCAGAATCTGAGTTTATTGATGACTAAGAGCCAGGCTGGCTCTAACTGTCCTGTTCAATTCACACTTTATGGTTTTTTGTTGTGTACTGTTCACTTGTTATTGTATTGGTTGGTGAGTTCCAAATACCTAGTAATGTTTGTCCTCCAGGCATCTCAGGCTCGGCTGCGGTACCTCAGCCAGTTATTTAAGAAACCATTTGATGTTCCCGAGAGTGTGACTGTGAGCGAAACCCCAGCGAAACCCACAGAAGAAGGTCAGTGGACCCGCTCACCCACCCTCCTCACCTCTAAGTACACAGCTGTTACTTTGACCTCATCAAAAATAGTCAGTGGGTCATGCTTGGTGACAAGGAAACATTTCCAAATCTCTAGTCTTCAGGATTGTGAAAAGTTATGTGGTTTCAGATCAGCAGACAAGCAGTTTATCAAATGATTTTCACTTATTTTCTCATTTCATTCCTACTTCTCCTTCCCCCAAATGGGTACGATTTCCCATTTAGGAAAAGATGAAACCAGAGATGAGTGTGCACCCTAGTTAGAAGATAACAGTATGGAATTTGAAGGCAGGCATATTACTATAAATGTCCTACCTTTTTAATAATATTAATAGCAGTAAACAATAAATAACAAGAAGAATCATAATAAAATTAACTATATTTATTAAGTGATTGCCTTGGGCCTGGCAGTGTGGATTAATTTAACTACAGTTAGCCCTCATTCTAAGACCTCTTACAGATACCAGAATCCATGAGTCTCATATAAAATGATATAGCATTTGTGTATAAGGTATGCAAATTCTCCTGTATTTTAGATCATCTGAAGAGTATTTACTTAATGCAACATAAATACAAAATTAGTAAGTTTTATTCCATATTACTTAAAGATTGATATAAAGAAAAACACTGTGTTCAGCACAGACACAACCATTATAATACAAACTACATAGTACAGGCAGCATAACATTTCTTTCACTGACTATTTTTGATCCATGGTTGGTTGAATCCACAGATGCAGAACTTGCACATAAGGAGACCAACTCTTGTCAACCTACTGAAATATGTAATATTATTTCCAATTCATCAATAAGGACGTAGGCCCAGAGAGCATCAGTAGTATTTCTAAGTTTCCAACCACCATGCAGGTAGGGCCTTCCATGACCCCAGTGTCTTTTCCTACCACTACGCTGCTTTCATCGGTCACTACTAGGGCTTTGAAAGGGGCGGAAGAGAGTCACATCAAAGATCATGCTCCTCCATGTTTATATCACTTCAAATGCAACTCAGTAGTTGTTATAGAAATAATGTCCCTTAACTTTTTACGTGAATAGTATAAATAGTGAACATCACCTTACTCCTATTATCCTGCAGGGAGACCAAATAAAGTGCTTTTGTCTATTGTCTCACTTGTACTCACTACCAACTTAAGACACACATTACTATTTCCGTCTAGGTAAGAGATCAAACTCAGAGAGTCGCCTTACTTTTCCTAATTCATGCATCTAGAAAGTGACAAAATTGGGGTTTGAAATATTTCTGACTCCTAAAATATTCCTCTAATGATTAAAGTCCAATGTAATACTAGGAGGGTGAAGGTGAATGGGACCCAATTTTTAAGCTTTAGGATATAGATTTATTTTTTAGAAATTAGGCTAAGGTATCTTAAAAATATTACACTACATTTATTAAAACCAAGCAGGACTTTATTAAGACCACTGAGATAAGCGTGAGAAATCGAATTTTACTCAAGATACAACAGAAATAAGTGAGGATTTATATTCAAAGGCAAATGAAGAAGTCGGTGAGGAATTACTAAGACAAACTTGGTTAATTATCAGGTATCAAAGAAAAGGAACTTAATTAGATATAAAAGGGGAGAAGGGGAGCTTGCATGTTGAGGGCAGGGAGACTTAGAATTCTGCTGCAACCCATGTGGATCCTGAGGTTCCTGGGGTGAAGGACTGTGAGAGGATGAGAAAAATAAAGAAGAGACAAAGCTGGGGTCAGGTGGAGCCCTTACTCTCCTGATGGGGGGAAAGGTACTGCTCAACCAAGGCAGCATGTTCATTTATATACTGGGAAAGATGATGTCAATTTCAGCCCCTCTTCCTAGCAACATATTGCTTGGATTGTCTAGGAGCTTGGTGTTTCTCTGGAGCAACTTCTTCAAGCGGTTGACCTGGGCGCTCTTTGTTTTTTGGTAGGGTCATGTCTGAGTCATGCCTTAGGTCAATTCCCAGCTTCAAAGGCTCCCAATAGGATTTTTAGCTAAAATTGGGATCAGTGGGCCAAAGAGAATCTGTAGTTTAGAACAGGACTCGAAGAAACCTGACTTTATTATCAGATATACATGTAGTCAAGACATATATCTTAACTGCATAGCTTGACTGATTTTTGTGTATGTACATACTCAGGAAGCATCATTCAGATTACCACATAAAACACATGCTGCACCCCAGAAGTCTTCCCCATTTCTCCTCCCAATCATTTCCTCCCTCAAGGAAGCCAGTAGTCTGGCATCTGCCCCCATCAGTTAATTTTGCTTGTTTGCACCACTTCTACTTAGACCCAGAATATGGATTCTGTATGTTTCATTAGTTAGTGGTTTTGTTTTTTCCTGTGTCAGGCATAGTAAGTGGCATTTCACAAGAAATTTGTGTTTTATTTGAGCTAAAGTTATTGAATAATTATTACATCCCTCTTTTTTTTCTTGATCAGTCTTGCTCTAGGGTTGCACTGATTTTAATAATATTTTTAAAGAACCAAATTAGCACTAAAGGATATCTCCATTTTAACATTTCTCTATGATTTTAAGCACCACCTTATTGCTTTTTATCCAAAGCAGACTACAGTGCAAATTAAATCATCTGCATTTAAGAAATAGGGGAATAATGTCTGCCTTATGTACAAGGTGTAGTGGATTTTACACAGTGACTAAAATTGCACAAGAAGAGCCCTTTTCAACTGCACTTTAAAAAAAATGCCTGTACTCAGGACATTCCTCTCAGAGAGAAGTGCCCCATCTGGGCCCAGGGGGCAGAACCGCGTGGGGAGAGGGTGGCTTTTCCTCCAGGATTCACCTTCATAGCAGTCCCCACAGTTCAAAGATCTCCTTTTCATTTATATTATCTTAGCTCCAAAAAACCTCTATTTCTATGTGAAATTTTGATATCCTGAGGTGGCTTCCAGACACACCACCTGCCAGGGCTGCCCATGTCATTTTGGGAGGTATCAGTAACTGCTCTGGCTGTGCTGTGGTTAAAAGTTAAAGAGCTTCTGGGTCAAATCTTCAAACATTCACAAGAAAGCCTCGTTACCTTTTGCATGTGATTTGATAGAATGCAAGCTTTTTCAATAATGCACATGTCAAGTTATAGAAGAAATGTCCGCAGTTAATTAACCATTGGTGATTATTTTTTTGAAAGTCTAGTTCTTTATTTTAAGCAGGGCCACATTTGCGATCCCCATCACTTTTGAAAACATCTCCACGACTCATTCGAAAAGCACTGGAATTTACGGACTTAAATCAATATGTACGGTAAGTTTTAGTCAACAAGATTAATGAAGACATCTGTGTTCATAGAATTTTGGATATACTGCCAATTAGGAGTTGCTAAGCAACTAAAACTTTTGAAATTACATGCTTAGTGTATCTTCAGGGTATCTAAATTTTTAGAAATTCATGATCTTACATCTCAAATTTGACAAATGTTTTATTACATCAATCAAAAAACATTAAAAATTTTCTTTGTATAAACTTAGTTTGAAGTCTGATCAAGGTAAGTTGAGCTACAGGAAATTCCCATCATGCCAGTTGCCCTTACTTGGTTAGATTACATTTTCTTAAGAATGAGTCAACAAGATCTACAGATACTCATGCATATTTGTAAGTTTGAAAACATTGTCAAAATTGCTTAACTGCATAAATTCCAAAGGAAAACTTACAAAATATTCTGAATTTTGAACACCAGTTTCACAACCACATCATCAAATGGTGCATCCAAATTTTCTGATGCTTTCCAAAAATTTTTCCAAAAACACCAGTGATTCAGTATATGGACCGCAGCCTATTTAAAATTAGCAGTTTGTTTTTTCTTCCCCTAATGTTTGACTGGATTCAGACCACTACACTCTTGGCATAATATTATATTATTTTTGATCTCTGAAGTTTATTATTGACTTCTCAAGTGATTTCTGTATTTCTTTTGATGATTTTATATTAAGGAAAACAAAGGATGAAGCCCTGCTGCAAACAGATGATCTGAAGCAGCAGCAAGCAATGCAAAAGTCAGAAGAAATTTATCAGTTTCATCAGTACAGAAACAGTGTCCTTAGCTCCAGAGAAACTGATAGAAAAGAACAGTTTAATGAGATCCTGAACAAATATGCACAAATGCAGGTGAGTGTAAAAGTACATATATGATCACAGTTGACAAATTCTTTTGTAATTTGAAAAAGAAGTCAGAATCATATGATCCCTGGATAGAGAGAAGTCTTTAAGACATTTGGTTCTACAATTCATAACTTCCTGGAAAAGATAGCCAGCGGGTTATGCACATCTCATTTTTCATTCACTCCCTAAAAATCTCTCTAAAACATCACATTGGAAGTCTTCAAACATGGGAAAATGAGAGAGATGACAACAAAACTATTTATGAACTTGGCAGTAAGTAGATGAAGACTACATTAGCAGACTTGGGACAGATAGCTTCTATACTGGCATATGGAAAACTTAAGAACCAAGTCAGTTTGCTCTATAGAATCCTCCTGGAATTCCCAAAGGGTCAGCAGTTGGTGGCATCACATAAGAAAGTGAAAGTAAAATGGGAAGATGATGAAATTTAAATTTAAAAAATTAATATTACTACCTTGCCTTTTTGCAGCCAGGTGACTGTTACCCACTTTAGCAGGAGAATAAAGGTGCTTTATTTCTGTACCATGGAAAACCAAGCTTGATTAAAAATGGGAGCATGACCTGACCCCAGAAATGAGAAAATTCAAAAAGTGAACACACATGACTTTCCACTGTGGAGGATGAGGATTTATTTTTTTTCTTCTTCTTTTTCCCTACAGCTTATCTCCTCCATTCCATCACACACACTAAACGCTACAGGACTGTTTAAACATTTTAGCCATGGTAATACTGCGTTTTCCCTTTTCATTTCCAGTATTGGTCTACTTGAATAATATGCAAATTGAATATCTCTTCTTGTTTGTCTAGTGGCTCTTCAAACTGAACCTCTCCAAATCAAAATTCTAGAGTTCTTGCCTTCCCTAGCAGCTCAGCATACACATAGGACACCACTAACATTCCTTGTCTCAGTAAATGGAAATAGCTGTCTTTCAGTGGTGCAGAACAGAAACCTTGGAGACATCCTTGATGCACTCTTCATGCCTAATCTATTGTCAAAATTCTCAACTCTATCTTGAGAACACACCCAAAATTCAACCACTTCTAACAATGTCTGTTCCCTTTCCCCCACTCTGGTGGAAACCATCATGGTCCTCCATTCGCCATATTGCTGCAAGCCTCTCAATGATTGTCTTAGTTACTTTTCACTTGTTGCAGAGACAGAATACCTGACACTCAAAATTAGGGAAGGAAAGGTTTATTTATTACAGTTTCTCAGGAGTTTCAGTCCATACTCAGTTGGCTCCAAGGCAGCATGGCATGGTGGGGCTGCCACTCATGGCCGCCACAACAGCAAGGCACACTGGTGAGAGAGAAAGGGTAGAAAAAGCAAGAAAGAGGAAGACCCACCTCCCTTACACTGTATGTTGACTCCACCCCTGGGTGGATGCAGCACTCACATCACCAATCCAAGCACTACACAGCAAACCAATCAGAAATGCCAGACTTAGCCACATCCAAAGTATATGAGGACTTGGAGGGGGGGACATAGTATCAACCAATATATTCCACCCCTGAACCTGCAAGTACTCATGTACATCCTTAATATAAAAGACATTTAGTCCATCTCTAAGAGTTGCCAAAGTCCTAACAGTTTTAGCACTGTTGAAAGGTCCAAGTCCCAAATCTCCTCTGAGATCTATGGCGAGTTTCATAAACTGTAAATCCCTGTACAAATGAAACTCATAACTATAACCCCCTGTACAAATGAAAATGAGATTAAACACTTCCAACATATAAAGGCACAAGATAAACATTACTATTCCAAAAGTTACAAACAGGGGAATACAAAGCATTGGAACCAAAGCAAGTCCAAAATTGCAGGGCAAACATTAAGTCCTGGAGTTCTACACTTGGCATCTGAAGCAATCTGGTTACAAGCTCCAAAAGGCTTGAGTGATTCCACCCCTGCAGCACTTTCAGAGGTCTTAACTTTCATAGCTTTCCTTGAATGATCCATGTTCCTTGGCTTCACCCTTACATCTTTACACATTGTTCTCTGCAGGCGGGGTGGAAGCTGTACATTTTTCTTATATTTAAAACCAGTGCCACGTGGATGCCACCAAGGTATGCTGCCAGCTGGGGCAGTATCGAGGCCTCCTCTCTCTTGGTTGTAGGGTTTGACTGCCTGGATCACTGAGCTCTCTAAACCTGATTGTGAAGAACAGCTTCTACATGCTGCTGCCATTCTGGAATCTGGTGTGGCCACTGCCATTCTGGAACCTGGTGCTGCCATTGCCCTTTTGAAACCTCTTGTGGCCTCTGTCACCACTCCGGACATGGCACTTTGCAGCTTTTTCCTCTGAGCAAACTCTTTCACCTTTGAAGGCTTCAGGCTGCAAAGGGTGGGGCCCGCTGCTTCCTGGGATGCCCCCAGGTCATCTTTTTTTTATTCCTTTGTTCCTTCTCAGCAATCAAGGTATCAGCTCAATCTTTACAGTCCACAGCTTCCTGGCCAAACTCACAAGGTTTTAAATCTCCATGCTGGGCCCATTGCTCTTGATTCCCAACATAAATCTGGCTAAGAGCCCCCAGTGGTAGCCAGGCCACCATTTCAACGTTTTGTTGCCTGGGAATTACTTTCACCAAAATAATCAGTCCATCAGCCTTAATCTCAGTCTCAGGCAAAGTCTCTGGGCATGGGCAGAATGCAGACAAACTTTCTGCCAAGCTATAACACACATCATGTGGAGTCCAACAACCAATGCAGTCATTCTTCCCACCAGAAACCTCCCAAGCCTGGTCTTTACTGGGAGGCTTTCTATCAGCCTTCTGGTCTCCTGAGTTCTCATCAGAATCTCCCATACAGAGCAGCCTAAGCTGTTCCAGCTCTACGTATTTAGGAGACATCTCTGAACCTTTCCAAACTCTTCCCACAAGCCATTCCCAAACGCTCTTGAACCACATGGTTAGGTTTAGTCACAGCAATGACCCTACTGTCTGGTACCAAATTCTGTCTGAGTTACTTTTCACTCATTGCTGAGACAGAATACCTGGCACCCAAAATTAAGGAAGGAAAGGTTTATTTCTTACAGTTTCTCAGGAGTTTCAGTCCATACTCAGTTGGCTCCAAGGCAGCATGGCATGGTGGGGCTGCCACTCATGGCTGCCACAACAGCAAGGCACACTGGTGAGAGAGAAAGGGTAGAAAAAGCAAGAAAGAGGAAGACCCATCTCCCTTACACACCCCTGGGCAGGTGCAGCACTCACATCACCAATCCCAGCACTACATAACAAACCAATCACAAGCGCCAGACTCAGCCCCTTCCAAAGTATATGAGGACTTGGGAGGACATAGTACCAACCAATACAGTGATCTTCCTACTCCCATCATTGCCTGTCTATGATGTGGACTCTGTTCAGCAGCCAAAACACCAATCAGAGTAAACTATATTAATCCATGGTAACATGAATCCCATTGTCACAGTGGCTTCATACAGGATTTAGCAAACTTATTTTGTGTAAAGTACTAGAAAGTAAATGTTTTTGTCTTTGTAAGTCAAAATGAGATGTTTTTATAGGCCATGTGTTGCAACCACTCAGCTTTGCCATTATTAACACAAAATAGAAGATAATACTTAAATGAATGAGATTATACATAGATAAGTAAAACTTTAGTTAGAAAAATACTAAGCCACATGTGTCTAACAGGCTTTAGTTTACCATCCCCTGGCTTGAAACAACAAAGGAGCACTTTTCATTCTAGCTACATATCCAGTACAATCAGTAGAAGGTCCTTTTTATTAATTTATTCAGATATCTTAACAGGAGATTCTGCATAGAAAATTCTTCAGTGATTATTATGGTACAGGAAGAGAATATAGTGAGATACACACTGGCTACTACTATATCTGCCCCAAAATTGCACATTTTTTTCACTTTCATTTGTTAAAGCAATTCACATGGTCACATAAGATTTCAAGGAATTCAGTAATTGTTTTCAGTAATTGCCCTCATGAATCTGTTGCTACACAGGAATGATAAAGATATTGCTCTTATTTTTCCTTTCTGAGACCATAAACCTTTGTCAGTGGAACTGATTTGTTCAAGGTTTTGTTTTGGAACCAGGACTCCTTAGACGAAGCCCGACAGAAAATCTTGGACATTCGAGAGGAGTACAGACGGAAGATGCTAGAAGCCCAGCGCCTAAAGTTGGAAGCACAGGCAGCTCAGGAGGCAGAACCAGAAAAGAAAGACACAGAAAAGAAAGTCCCAGTTCCTGCCAACCAGAAGAAAAAGAAAAAGTAACCAGTACTACTCATCTGTTGAAGAAAGCACTGGATATTAAGACAAACGAAAATAGACATTTTCATTATCTTAGAAATAGTTTCTACATTTTAACATGTTAGTTTTTTGCCGAAGGTTAGCCTCTGAAGTCATCAGAGTTAAAAATGGTCTGATTTCAATAAATTTAATACCAAATATTTAGGTTGTAATGGAATCCATGTTGTATTCTGAATTACCTGCATTTTTAATTGCTAGTAAACTAAGATCATCAATGAGCCAACTGGCTTGTCTTTGAAAAATTGAACAATGTGAAAAATAGCTGTTGACCATAAAAGAAATTTTGTTTCAAGCTATAAGGTTTCAAATATTAATGAATATGCATTGGAACTGTGCTGTTGTTGTAGAAGCTGAGCTTTAATAAAGCTCTTTCATCAGCAAAGCCTTCTCTGGTTCCTTTCAAAGTGGTGTTAAGACTCAGAAGCCTAACAAGTATTGCAAGCCATGCCCAGAGAATGCAACTCCAAAGCAGCCCTCTTCATGCCTGCCAGCACTGTATTTTCTGTAAGAGAGAGAACAAGTTCTTTTACATCAATTCTAGGAAAGTACAGTGAATACATTCACTGAGGCAATGACAGGGAATTGACTTTCTCCAGAAGTGTATCATCAGTGCACGGCTGTTGCAGATAAAAATGATCATACTGTTTTTTTAATTTTTATTTTAAAGTAAATTTGTTTCATTTTGGTAGACGAGTTTAGTTTTCTCTTTTCTTATGCAAATCTTCATTACTAAAGATAATTTAGCTGACACATATAGGCAACTAATTTTTGACAAGAGTACCAAGAATAAACAATGAGGAAAGGAAAGTCTCTTTAATAAATGATGTTTGGAAAACTGAGTATCTACTTTCAAAATAATGAAATAGGACTATTGTCACGTACCATATCCAAAAATTAATACAAAATGAGTTAAAGACTCAAATGTAAGATCTGAAACCATACAATTTCTAGAAAACAACAAAGGGGAAAAGATTCTTGGTATTGGGCTTTCCAATAAATTTTTGAATATGACACAAAAAACAAAATCAATGCATTTTGGCATTTCAGTTGCCAGCACAGATTTATATTTCAGAAGGAGTTTTGAGGCAACTCAATTATGGTATCATCATTATCATACATTTAGCAATGTACTATTAATTCCTAATTTTATTCTCTTTACTTTTCAAAAATTTGTTAGATTTTCTGTGTGCCACATAGACTAAAATTTTGTAAATATATAGACTTATCTTAAATTTTGCACAAATATATGACATATAACTTTCCATTTACATACACGCACATATTTATTACATTGCTTCAAAAGTGAATTCAACTCTTAAGAAAAGTCTATACATGTACAAAATTTAATACTCTATAAGGCATTATTGAAAATCATACAAACATTTTCACATTGTAGTCAAATGTAGTAACTTCTAATTGCTCTAAATTTTTACTTAGTTTCAACCCATTCCATTTTTTCAGCTTTGAGAAGTACACTGCAGTATTCAACTTTGTATTTTAAGTTTTCTTTGTATTTAATCTTTATACTTTAAGTTGTGATATCATTTAATATTCAACTAAAGTTAGTGAAAAGGTCAATTAGTTTTCTTCAACTATGAATTATTTTTGCACAAGGAAATAGTAGTGTTTTTCTTAATAAGAAATTAGCATCTCAAACATCTCTATAGTAACACTGTCTTTCTTTAATCATCACATAACTATTGTGCCTCCATTGAAGAAATGCACAAGATGGCTTTGTATCATAGAACAAAGCCAAAGATGTGTTTTGCAAGTACCAGCCAACCTAACAAACAAAAGAAATGCAACCAATAATATAAAACTCACAATGTCTGCCATCCTGTCAAAATTTATCAGGCAAGTAAAGAAATAGGAAAGCATAACCCATAAAAAAGAAAAATATCAATCAATAGATGCAGTCTGAGAAATTACCCAGATGTCAGTATTAGTACATAAAGCAGTTAAAAGTTACAATGAATAAATCCACATGTTCAAGAAGATAGTGGGAAGGATATACAAGATAAGCAACAAAATGGAAAAGATAGAAAAGATTGATGCAAGTTCTAGAAATGAAGATTTCACTGGGTGAGATTAATAATAGGCTAGACATTGCAAGGGGAAAATGTTATTGAACTTAAAGATTTAACAATAGAAACTTCCTGGGTGAAACACAGAGTGGGAAAAAAGACCAAAAATAATTAAACAGCAAGTCACTGAGCTATGAGGTAGCATTAAATTACCTACATATGTGTCATTAGAACTCAAGATGGAAACTAAAGGGATTATAAAAAGATATTGAAGAAATAATGACCCAAGTTTTTCTAAACTTGCTGAAAATTATAATCCAAGAAAATCAATTCCAAGCCCAGGAAAAATAAAGTAAAGCATGCTAATAATCATTGTAATCAAATCGAAGCCAAGTATAAAGAGAATAACTTTAAAGGCATATAGAGGGAAAAAAATCCTTTAAATATGAAGAAAGAATGGCAATAATATCGGACTTCTCATTAGAAACTATGCATGATGGGAGAAAATATAGTAACATTTTAAGTACTGCAAAATATGAAGTAACAGAAGTAATGAAAAAGTTAACCTAGAATTTTAAGCCCACTAAAATATTTATTCATAAATGATAGACAAGAATAGTTTTTTTGTTTGTTTGTTTTGTTTTTGGTACCAGGGATTGAACTCATGACCTCATGCTTGCTAGGCAGGCGCTTATGCCACCTAGCTAAATCACCGGCCTAAGAATAGTTTTTAGAAAAACAAAAACACATAAAATTAATCAGCTTAAATTTTCAAAATAAAAATGTTAAACTCTAGTACTTCAAGCAGAAGAAAAATTAAGCTGGATGGAAATATGAACCTACACAAGTAAGACTACCAGTACTGTTAAATATGCAAGCAAATATAAAAGTCACTTCTTGTTGTAAAATCTTTAGAAAACGGGCTATTTAAAGAAACAATCATTACAATGTGACATGTTTTGTTTTTGTTTTTGCTTTGCATCAGGGATCAAACTCATCACCTTGCATTTGTTAAGCAGGCGCTTACACCACTGAGCTAAATCCCCAGCCCTATTTTTTAAGACAGGGTTTCACTATGCAGTTCAGGCTGGCTTTGAACTCACTTTGTAGCCCAGGCTGGTCTCAAACTCACAACGATCCTCCTGCCTCAGCCTCCCTAGTGCTGGGATTAAAGGCATGCACCACCACACCTGGCGTGACATGGAGTTTTTAACACATATAGAAATAAAATGTATGAAGACAAGCAGTCAGGAGTCCACTCAGATAATATTCCTAAACAAATATGAAGTAGTGGAATATTGTTTGAATGAATTCAGTGACAATTTCAAGAAGTATATTGTTGACCTGGAATGGTGATACGTATCTGTAATCTAAGCACTGGGAAGGCTGAGGCAGTATTGCTGTGAGTTAGAGGTCAGCCTAGGATCCATAGTGAATTCGAAGATAGCCTGGACTACATAGTGCGAGACCCTGCCTCAAAACAAAATAAACACCCCCCAAAAAAAAAATCCCAAAAAGAATAATCACTGAAAAAAATAAGACCAAGTTAAGAAATCATTAGTGAATGAAATAATAAAAGTAATTCAGTTAATCCAAAGATCAGAAGAGACAGAGATGAAAGCAAAGCATGGGCTACAAAAGAAGCGATAGGCAAATGGGGTCATATCAAGCCAAGAAACTTCTGTGCAGAAAACAAAATAGCAAGGTAAAGAGGCAACCAGGAAAATGGAAGAAAATATTTGCTAATTATTTATCTGATAAGACATTGGCATCCAGGATATAAAAGGAACTCAAAAGTAAAACAAATAAATAATCTAACTTTAAAAAAAGAAAGATGTTCTGATTATACATTTTTAAAAAACCATCCAAAGAGCCATGTATATGAAAAAATGCTCAACATTATTAGCCATCAGGAAAATGCAAATCAAAATGGCAATAAGATATTATTTTATCACAGTTAGAATGGATATAAACAAAAAAATAATAAATGCTGGTGAAGATAGGAAGAAAGAAGAGTTCTTGTACACTAGTGGTGGGAATATAAATTAGTATAACTTGTGGAAAGATTTCTCATAAGACTACCAATAGAGGATGTGATCCAGCTGCCGCACTACTGAGTATAGATCTGAAGAAAATGAAATTGCAAGCAGAGATACCTGCACTCCAATGATTTTTGCAACGTTCGTTACAAAACCCATGCTGTAGAATCAGTTGAGAAGCCCATTGCCGGAAGAATAGATGAAGAAAAAAATATATACAATGAAATACTACTTATCCATGAAAAAGAAGTCTTATCATTTGTGGCAACATGTACAGAACTGAAGAATGTTACATTAAATAAGCTATGCATAGGAAGACAAATAATACATATTCTCACTGACACATGGGAAACTAATAGAGCTGATGATAGAAGGAGAAAATACATTACTGGTTACTAAGGAAGGGTAGAGAGGGGAGGGAAAGATTGGACAATGGGTGCCAAAGTACAGTCACATAGTAGGGAATAAGTCCTAATGTTCTACAGCACAGTAGGGTGACTAGCTTACACCGGTTTATTACATGTTTTGTAAGAAACTAGAAAAGAGGTGTTTGAAGTTTCCTAGCACAAAGAAATGATAAATGTTCTAGGATGGAAATGCTAATTATTTTAATCATTATAAATATATATATATATATATAGTTAACACATTGTACTCATTAAGTATATGAAATTACTATGTAAAAAACTGGAAAAGGGATATAGTGGTGGTAAGGTTTTTTTTTTTTTTTTTTGGTACCAGGGATAGAACTTACAACCTCACGCCTACCAGGCAGGCACTTAAACCACTGAGCTAAATCCCTGGCCCTATTCTTTGAGACAGGATCTCACTATGCAGTTTAGATTGGGCTTGAACTCACTTTGTAGCCTAGGCTGTTCTCAAACTTATAATGATCCTCTTGCCTCAGCCTCCCTAGTGCTGGGATTAAAGGCGTGCATCACCACTCCTGGCTATCATGGTGGTAGATTTCACAAGATATTTTGTGATGAACAAAAATTAGAACTCAACATTTCAAATAAAGGAAAAAGAAAATATTTTGTTATAAAATACTCTGACTCTTGATATACAAATGCCTGAGTGACTGCACTAGAAATAACTCAGTCTTGTGTCAATGTCTGGGGCACAATTATGACAATGTAGATAAGTTCAAAGACAGATTTGTTTACAGGTGGTTTATAGTCTTGAGTTAAATATTTGGAATAGGATTACATATTTTCCAAGGTGGTGAAGAACTTTGGGAAAGCTCCCAAAGACAATAACCAATCTGTTTTTTTTTTTTTGTTTTTTTTTTGGGTTTTTTTTTGTATCAGGAATTGAACTCAGGACCTGTGCTTGCCAGGCAGGTGCTTGTGTGTGTGTGTGTGTGTGTGTGTGTGTGTGTGTTTTAACACAATGATTTCAATGTTCAGTGAACATTAACACTGTACAAAATTACTTTGATTTTTTATATCTTACAGAGTTAAGTTTCTGAGATTATTGACTTACTTTAAAAACCATAAATAGGGGGTATTTAAAACATACAGAAGGCAAGATAATTATTTTTGTGCGTGACTATCTCAGAAACTGCAGGATGTCTAGAATCCTTGACCTTAAACCACTCAATTGGCAGTGATTCTCTCACATGATTGGGACAACCAAAAATATTCCTGCATATTTTCTAAAAGAACTTTCCCTGAAAGGAGCACTGTCCCCACTGAGAACATCATCTCCATGTATAAGCAGAATAAGGTTGCTGAGAAGCTAAGATAGTAATGTCTGTGTATCATGGTTAATAAATGACTATTAGAATGCATTGCTGTATCAATGCCCTCCATTGGTTTGATTGAATTAGCCAGGATGTGTCTACGAAGCATGTCACAGTGCCTATGATCAAAGGGACTAGCCTTTAGTCTCCTACCACTTAGCATCTCTTTACTGCTCCCCACGTAATTTAAGGTCAAGCTGTCCCTCTTGGAGCTCCAGGAAAAGCAGAGAACACAGTGTTCCTGTCCTGCAGTCTCAGGCCTGCTTTGGAGGCCACAGTAATACTTACCAGAGTGCAGCTCTGGTCATAATGAAGCATCATTATCTAGAGCACTTAATTCTTCATCGCCTCCAATGAACAATAGGACTGGAGCTTGTCTTTTGCATAATAGAATGCTCACTAACATAATTTTTGAACTCCAACAGCCTTCATTTAAATGAACCTGAAAACTGCTGATAGCTTTAATTCACTTTTAACTGTCATCTGAGCATCACATTCTCCAAACCAAACAAAATATTAAATTCTGATCTCAGCAGCTCCCATTATGTATAGATTGTCTACACACAAACAAGTGTGGCATTTGTTTTAGTAACTGATGTTTACCTTATGTCCCTACCATAATACCTGTTTTCTTATGGCTCTAATTCTTCCTCATTAGCTCATTAATTTAAGTCTATATGCAACATAATTCTGAGGAAACAGATGCAAACATTAGCCAGCTCCCAAGAAGGACATATTTTCAGACAACCACTTCACATGTGAGCAAAAAGCATAAGAGACAAGAAGAAAATCTATATATTTTTTCTAACTAGCCAAAAATTGCTAGTTAAAAGTAAAGATTGACCTAGAGAGAAGAGAATTTTTTGTAAGATTCTTAAAGGGTCTGTATAACCCATACAATGCTAAGACCTACTGCTCTAGAAATTTATTTTCAGTGTTCAAATAGCGTAAGTAAGTACAATAGTGAAATGTTTTCTTCTAGTGCAGATGCTTGGTTTTTAAGATTGACTGAATATGTAGCCAACTTGGAAAAATTTACATGGAAATAAAGCTATTCAATATTAGACTGTTTATGCAAAAGATGTCATGAAAATTATTTTTCTAAATGTTCTTAAATATAATGTAAATTCTTTGGTTCGAATTTATCCTTCCTGAGACTGAGTTGCATTCTGAATCCTTTCTAATCATGTTTTTAAAGTCCCATGTTCTGAGCAAAAATAAGATAGTATTTACAATACAAAACGATGTATGGTATCAGAGCTCTGAACTAGCAAGAATTAAAAAGCAAAAGCAGGGTTTTAACTAGAAAGTTTTCAATGGAGAGGTAAAAGTGGAGACTCTTTCTGTAGCAAAGTTGCTTCATGGAAGGGTGAAGGACTGAAGTAAGCACAGATTCATTGCTGCAGCTCCCGTCCTTATTTGAATGTTACACTTGTGAACGTCCATGAGTTTTTTTTTCAATAAACAGGTTTATTTTCATACAAGTATTAAACAGATTAAAAAGCAATGGCAAAAATGATGTTTCATCCAGGAAGAAAAAATGAAGTGCTGATTCAAATCCACAACTTTTCATGCTTTGGAGTTATATGTTTTATGGAATAATGAATAAAAAGATGTTTCATCTCCAGGCAACTAAGGTTAGAACTCAGCATCTACCTCGAAGCACATGAATGTCTTGCTCTGCTAGTTACAGAAAGAACATGAAACGAACTGCATGTAATTTATGTTGCTAAAGAAATTGTGAAGATCAGTATACCATTCAACTTGTAATTTAGCCCAGACTCTATCTGTGACAAAGGATAAGGAAAAAAGCCAAATATTTTAATAAAGTATAAAAACATTCATTATTGGGGATGTGGTATATATATTTTTAAGCTTGTAAATTCCTGTGCAATCCTGCATAAAGCATCAAATGCTGCTTTTGATATATACTAGTATACTTTTTAAATTTAGAGAACCAGTTGTTTGTATATTTGCTTTGTTTTAAAAGTCAATTTAGTAGATCATGAACTTTTTTATTAGTATATGTTTGAAATATGTTGTGGTTATATTCATCATGGTTAAAGGAAATCATTCAAAAAAGTAAAGGAACTGGTAAAAGAAAGAGTCTTAGAGCACCAGAAAAGAAGAAAAAATAACCAAAGAGAATTTTCCTCATGAGTTCTAGAAGTTGTTTGAGACAAAAATTATAACACCAGCTTGCATCCAACTTGATGACATATGAAAGTGTGGAAGATGAGGAAACTCAAAGCAAGGAGAGTCTGTACTTCATTCAAAGGGGTAAAATGTTGATATGAGTGGACTGTTACAAGTTTCATAGTCATATGTATATTATACTAAGAGCAACTACAATGGAAGTTATTTAAAGGATACACTCAAAAATACATTAAGATGGACCCTTATAAATCGTTTTCCAAGTTAACACATAGGGAAGCAAGAAGAGAGAAAGGAAGAACAGTAGGAAACAAATAACAAACAAATAATAAAATGGAAGACTCAAACACTAGCATCAATAACTATTAAAATGTAAATTGTCTAGACAAGTAATTCAAAAGACAGATATATGGAAGTCTTGATAGAAAACCACAGGCCAACTATACTAATGATAAGAAACTACTTTAAATTCAATGAGGGCTGAAAAATAGAAAACGAAAAAATCAAGCAAATACTAGTTGTGAGAAAGCATAAATGGCTATATTAATGAACCAGGAAAAATTACTATAGACAAAAAGGGATGTTACATAGTGTTTTGGTTACTTTTCTCTCATTGTTGAGAAAAAATACCTGACACCCAAAGTGAAGCAAGGAAAGATTTAGCTTATAGTTTTTGGAGGTTTCAGTCCATACTCAGCTGGCTCCAAAGCAGGGTGTCGTGGCTGAAGGGCAGTCATTCATGGCGATCACAAGCAATAAGAGTGAAAGGACAAAAGAGAGAAAGTATGCCTCCTTCCCACCCTTACATTGTATGCTTGCTCCCTGTCCCTGGGTGGGTGCAGCACTCACACCACCAATCCCAGCACTAGACAACAAGCCAATCACAAATGCTAGATTTAGCCACCTCCATGATTGCATGAGGCTTGGTAGGGGGGCATCCAAACACAAACATAGTAGGGTTAATCTGCCAGGAGGATATAACAATCCTAAATATGTGTGCATCAAATAACAGAGCCTCCACACACATGTGACAAAAATGGATACACTATAGCAAAAGTCTGATTGCCAATGTTTTTGAGGGAAGTGAAGTCAGGTTTGAGCTATTCTGACTGGAGATAGCTAGTTTGCTTTATCTGTGTGTTTGAATGGAGTTTCAGCAAGCACAGGATTGACACCAAGAGGACCAGTTGCTCTCATAAATAGTAAACAGTGCAATACACCAGCAGAGCTCAACACAGGTAGTGATGAGGATGATAAATAATTACAAAGATGGAGAAACATCTAGAATGGTGAACTGGTGCTTAAGGGTTCCAAAGAGATGCTGATTTATTAAGCTCTCAATCCACACACCTTTATTCCAAATATGCAGGATTTGAAATATCTCCAGTTATTTGAAATCAGTATATTAATTCTGGCTTTCAAAGAGAAAGTAAAACTACTTCATTAGTGTTCCTTTCTATGTGACTTTTCCCATCTGTTATATTTTAATTTGGCTGGCATTTTGTGTGATAAAAAAGAGTGAAGACAAGTCAATTATGAGATAAGTTGATGCTACATTTAAAGATCTGTTGAAGTGTGAAGTGATTCCTGCCTCAGATACAAAGTTGAGTAATAGAGCATTAAGAAGAATCCTAACCTGTGAGGATTTAAAACTGTGGAAACTCAAAGGGTGAAAAGTTTGGTATTGAAAGTTGATGTATGCCAATTCCCAGCAAAATGGAAGTTTATCATATATATTTTTTCATGAACAAAATGGAAAATAAAATTATGTCTTTGTGAATCTCCTGTGATTTCAGTGCCCTCCCCTCAGTTCTTTCATATTCTTTAGCTTGTAATTTCTACCTTCTTTCCAGCTAATTGCTCAGGGACTTGTACGTATTTATATTTCAAGGAAAAGAAAATGTCTCTTTGCTTTGTATTCTTTAATGCCTGTGTAAACCACACTCTGCTGAAGAATGCTGTCCCTGGAGGAGCTAGTCCCTAACAACTCCAAAGTAACATTGGTTGCTTACTAGGCTCTCAAACTTAGTTAACCTAAGTCTAGCTGAGTGTGGTCTTGCAGTGATTCTATTTATTTCCCAGCATGGCCTCCCTATCTCTGCTGAGGTAGTGGAAAGAGCTTTGCATATTCCTGCTTTCTTACCCAACCCCACTGCTCAGTGTTCCCAGCAGAGGGTGAGGGGAAACCATGAATTCCAGGTTTCTGCACAACCATATCACCATTACAAAGCTCTTCTTCCCCAAGAAAGTGAAAACAAATAGCAACATGAGAAAGAAAACAGAATTAATAAATGGTATGAATTTCCATATGATATAAAAAATACTCTATTTGTCATTGGAAATTGTGATGTGCAAAATGAAAAGGCCTACTTGGGAGTCCACAAAAGAAGAATCTTGATCAGGTTGCTGCAGAATTGTGGAAATAGAGGCAGTACTAGACCCAGAAATCTATGGTCACGTCATAAAAATATTTATTCAAATTCATACATTTATTCAAATTCCTCAAAAAAGCACAGTCATATGTGGTAGAGAAAAAAATCTATTCTAAAAACTCAGCATATCTTATAGAGTTAATTTTTTACAACGTTAGTGCATGCTCTTTTAAGAAACTTGAATAGATAGATAGACATCTGTATTGTGGGTAGGTTATCCATTATGTCTGCCTGTTTATTAATATATTTAATTATTATACTTCCCATGAAGAAAAATATCCTTGTTATTGGGATTTTTAAAAAAAGCAAGGCTCAGGAACAGGGAGTTATGTTACTTAGAATTTTACAGTTGAATTACAGAGTTGGAATGTGATCTTTGCATCGCATCTCAAGATAATATATATAGCTTGATTCCTAACTTGATTCTCTCCATGATTCTGGTTGCAAACTGAGCTGGATGAGAACTAAATCAAATTAAATGATTAGGTTCAATGTTGACCTTATGGGGAAATTGTACATATACTTATATAGGATATATCTATTGTTGTATAAGCTCACAAGTAATCACAGTTAATAGGGCCTAGATCAGCCCAGATATTTTTATTTTTTACAAAAGTGAGATCATACTTATATAAGCATGACACTGACAACTTGCTTTTTTTTTTTTGCTAGGAATCCTAGTGACCCTGCATATTATTACACGCACATTTCTTTGATACATTCATGTATTGCTTAACAACTTTAATTCATTACAGTACTGAAACCATGCCATTATAAATAAAGTTATTACATAAGTTTTAATGGTAAAAATCATGATTCCTTTCACTTAATTAAAATATCAGAACTATTTTCATAGAAAAAATTAGCTTAACTTACTACAAAGCCAAGTTTATGAAAGCAACAGAAACAATTTGAAGGAAAATGAAGTCAGTTTTTTAATAAATGAAATAAATGTAATAATGTAATAAAGGATTAATGTACTCATTAAGGAGGAAGAGATGATGAATAGTCTTTTGTTACAAAGTCATCTTGGAAGACAAAAGGGTCAGCAGTAGAAACTAACTACAAGGAATTACTGTGAAGAATGGCAAAGTCTTTAATTCCGTCTTGCTTGTCAGATCTTTTAGCATACTCATTATTTGCTCTATGCTTAAAATTTTTCTTTCTTTTTTTTTTTTTTTTGTTTGCAGCACCGGGGATCGAACTCACAGCCTCGCGCCTGACAGACAGGCACTTATGCTACCGAGCCAAACTCCCAGCCCCTCTTCTTTCTTTTTGGAACATTTACTGTATTAATTTTTGAGCCATTTGGGAACTAATGGCTTCCTTCAGTTTAAGATATATTTATTAATATAGTTACAACTCAGAACTTTTGGACAGAGCAAAAGCTAAACGCAAGAGTAGGTTAAAATATTTGGAAATGTCAGTGTGTATGCATCAAGGATCAAAGATCCTAGAAGTTGCTATTTTTCTAGCTCTCATTCTCTATGTTTTGATATGAAAGAAAATGTCTTGGATTGAGACAGATATGGTAGCAATTCTAACATGTCATACAACTCTTTTCTTCACAGACATTACTGTGTTGCATAAAATTTTGAATGTGCACTTGTCTTAAAGTATTAAAATCAAAATATCATATTTTGATCATTTTATTTTCTAGGTTCTTAGGTGAAAGTATTGTGGCTCAAGAAGTATAGTCAACCAACATGTAGTATACATTTTCAAAAGCCATAATGATAAGAAATTAGTAATGCAACTATCACTTCATATGGTAAGTCTATAGTTTTAATGGCCTATAGAATTGAATATGATGCATAAACTATAAAGTGTTTAACCAGTTCTCTATTAATTGGTATTTAAGTTAGCACCTATTTTATGCCCTTATATACAATAATGAAATAAGTATTCTTAAACACACATCCTTCTGCTTATGTGTAAGTATTTTGTTATATAGGCTCCCAAATGTGGAAGGGCTGAGGTAGGGAATATACACCTACAAAATTTTACTTTGTCACGTATGATTAATTTTCACAAGGTTATTGTAATTGACATTTCCTCCAACAGTATATGAAGCTGGTGCTTATTTTCCTATAACTTCTTTGGAACTGGAACTTACTCATTTGAAAAAAATTGTGAAGTTCTGTAGGTGAAAATTTTCATTGATTACTACTGACAAAGCATCACTGCTGATTTGATGATATCTTCTAAAACTTTTCTGCAAATATCGTCTTCCCATTTTTCTACTGGCTGTTTTGTTTCCCATTTATTGAAGCTTATGTATAGATTAGAGACATTATTGTTTTGTAACATATTTTGTCATTAGATTTATCACTTTTTTGTGACAGGTGAATTCCTTTGTGATGTATGAACTTGGTTTAAATAGAATTCTTCCATCATTAATTTATCATAAGCAGCGGCTGATATTTTTTTCTACTGACTCTAATATTATAATTTACATTTGTATCTATCTGAAAACCATTTTTGTTAAGCTATGTGTGATGCACCTCACCAGAACCCACTATTGTCTCATGTGCTTAGGCTTCCCGTGATGACATTCTCCAGCCTCTAGGAAGGTATGAAAGGGTGTCTTGGCTAGCTGTAACTGATGGGTGTGAACAGATGTAATGGGTATGTCTCTGCATGCTTCTTTGCAATTGCATATCTTTAGCTTCTCTAGCAGCAAATTTGGAGACCACATATCGAAATGTCAAATCCAGCACCATGGGTCTCTAAGTCTTGCACGGAAGACAGTAACCTTGGGGATTCATCTGTCCTACAGTGGATTTTGTAAAAATAAACACAGTAGGAAATAATTACTTTGTGTTTGTCCAATGAGAACTCGTAAGTGTTTCACTACTGTTACGTGACTAACATAAGTTTAGTGTGTTCTGACTCATACATTATCATGTAAAAGGATTATAAAGGAACAGATTGGTTCCAAATTTTCTTCAAAATGAATGAGTGAGTTGAAATTAAGTCAATAACCTTAATAAATATCATAAATTTTATGTTGAACTAAATGAAGACATAACAATAAGTTTAGGATGACTTCTTTAACATGGAATTTGAAAACAATCTATACTGTTAAAAATTAAAACAGTAGTTATCTGTAGGAGTAGAAAGTTTGTCAGGATATGAGAGAAGAGAGCATGAGATGATAGCACAATATAGTTTTTATTTAAGTAGTGATTATGTGCTGTTAGTCATGCCAACATGGCTACATATATAGATCTTGATATAAAAATATAAATGGTTTCATTATAATGCATCCTAGAAAGTGATTTTTTCACTCATGTGCATGTTATAATACATATATGTAATTAGGTTTAATTTATCCAAACTGTAAGTATTTCGTGGCTTCTTTCAGATGTAGATATTATAAAGCAAAGTAAGCAAAATTCACTTGCTGAGATTTTCTTCACTCTGCTTTTTCATATTTTGAAGCAAAATGTCACTACAAAATTATTCTGCTTTTCCTCAAAATCACAGGTATAAACATGCTTGTATTTCTCAATTGCTCCTAATGCAGTCGTAATTCTAACTTTTAGCTGAAGTTACTCACTTCTACTTTTCTAAAAAATCTTGGGATGTGTAATTGAAGACTGTCACACATCAGCATTTAATAGACAGGCAGTGTTCATGAATGCACACAGTTCCACTTGCTGTGCTTAAATAATTTCCCTGCTCAAGACATTGCCAGGAACTGTATGTGTGGCTTCTGGATGACATTTTGATGGAAACCCCTTCACTGATTGATTTCAGACAGAGTCCCCAGTGCCACTTTCTTAGACCTTATATGATTCTTGGAAGAGTTTGACCATAAAAGGACATTGGGTTGACCTGTTGATTTCTGTAGTGTTTGGAAGATATCGCTTCACTGACTTTTTTTTCCACCCACTTTTGCTGATAAGAAAAATAGGGTGTCAATCTAATTGTGCTTATTCTTGTACACAATGTGATATTTTCTTCCCTGTTTACTTTTCAGATCCTCTCTTTCTCCTTCTACTTGTTCTGCAGTTGCTGGTGTATATAGATGTGAGTCTGTTGCAATTTTTCTGACTGGCACTCTGTATGCACTTTCAATCTAATAAATCATATTTCTGTTTGATGCTGGAAATTTCTTAATGGTAGCTCTTTGATAGTGTTCTCAGGCTTTCTCACAAGGGTCTAATATTGAAATTTCATGTTTGAGTCCCTTTTTTTTCTTCACCATGATCATTAACATCTGCTCCACCTATTTGATTACTTTATCAAATATGTCAAATATCTAACATGCTCAGTTCTTAGGTAAATTGCTTACTGCTACTTTATCAATTCATTATTTACTCATTCCTAGTTTGCCTTCTGTTTGGCACATTTCTTTGATCATCATTTTTATTTCCAAAACTTACAACTGGATCTTTTTTTAGACACCTATTATTATTGTTCTTTTGGTGTGAATGTGTGTTGGAATTGCATCCAGAGGTTCCTACATGCTAGCACATACCCACTGCTGAGCTTTACTCCCCACCCCATTGTCTTCCTTTTAAATTCAAAATTTCTTCTTTTTTTTAATGTCATGTTTTGCTGTTTTTATTTGTTCTTACTTGTTCTTGCTGATGTCTAATTCTGTATCTACAGGTACAAGTTGGATATATTGGAGTTAGTTTTCTAATTTCTCTGTGTGCTGGTTTCCTCATTTATAAAATAAAAATCATAATCTAATTGTGTAATTTACTATTCCTACTTCATATTGCTGTTCTGATAAAACTGCATACTCAAAATTCTTAGAACAATTCATGAATATTAAATAAATCATTTTAATCCTATTCACAGTGTTCTACTACTTGTACTTATTGAAAACAAATTGTTGCATGCTGGTGTTGACTTTGTTGGATGTCTTTCACATCAATATTTTTTCATTGCATAAGGTAGAATTGTAGTTTGCAGGCTTAACTTGAATGCAAATGCTTTTTGCCTCTCTGCCTTCATTATTCTCCATCTGGCAGTTTTACAATTTCCTTCCAGCTGGCCCCAGGCCTTAAGCTGATAGCTTAGTGTTTCTGTTCAGCAGTTGTACCAAGGACATTCAAGGTCCATGCACAGAGCTGGTAGGTGGTTGTGCTTTCATGTTCTTCCTCCACCCATCCCATTGAGCTTAACACAGTCACAGCCCTTGACAGTGAGCAGGCTCATTTCTCACAGTCCTATATTTAGGAAGGACAATTCTCTCCAGCTCTCAATTTTGCCCCAATAACTCTGGCTCAAGTTCTCTGCCTTCTGTAGGGTGTATTTGGCCTCCACCACTCTACAGAAGTCGAAA
>RJWM01025031.1:0-29991 GCA_004363535.1 Dasyprocta punctata | reverse complement strand
TGCCTATCTGAAGAAAAGTTCATAAGAAGAGAAAAATCTCATGTTCAACACTTACATGATACAGCATCCTTGAGACATGACTTGATTAAAAATATGAGTAGAACAGGGGAAACTATGAAAAAAAGATAATAAAGAAAAGAAGGTTTAGGTAAAAATAAAGCACACCAAACACATTTGCTCTCTCCAAACAGTGGGATTTGTAAGAATGTGTTTAATAAAACAGCTCCTCATAGTTTGGGGTTTCTGAAAATTCATGCTTTTTAAAGCTCTAGAAATAACTGGTCTACATCAATAATCATTTTTTAAAAAGAAAGAATTTTTTGAGATTTCCTCCAAGCTATTAATTTTACATGTTGAAGTATTTTAGAAAACATTCCTAAAATTTTTTCCTTATTTATATTTTAGTGTGCAGAAAAAGACTCAGTTATTAAAGTTGCTGCAATAATATCTGACATATGACATATTTGAAATGAAGGGTCAAAGGTTTGATCACGGAGAAGATTAGTGATAAATTCAACTCTGTTTTCACTTTCCTTACTTAATGAAAGATTCCTGGACCTCACATACATAATAAATCTGACACAGAGAAATATTTACAGAATATAAAATCAATAAACAGGCTAGCTGTGATGACGCACAACTGTAATCTCAGCTCTTAGGAGGCTGAGACAGAAGGATCGCCTTGAGCTTGAGGTCAGTCTGGGCTATGTATTGAGTTCAAGATCAATCTGAATTACATAGCCAGATTTTGTCTCAAAAATTAGATCAATAAAGAGAAATGAAATGTTCATTGTCCACAGAACAAATGTAATAAAGGCTATGAGTACATGAGTACTATAGTTGGTCTTCACCTTCTGTTTTATGTTCAGAAAGTGGTTATAGCTTAAATTGGTATAATAGAAAATTATAGACTCTATTTCTTTTTTTTTCTTTTTCTTTTGCGGCACCCGGGATCGAACTCACAACCTCGCACCTGCCCGGGCAGGCGCTTAAGCCGCTGAGCCAAACTCCCGGCTGAAAATTATAGACTCTAAACAGAAACATTGTGGACCACTTACATAATTTTTCTTCAGTTAATAACAAATTATATGATAAACAAAAGATTTTGAAATTGCCTTGTGGTGTACATGTGCAAGATATTTAAACAAAATGGACAGCAGTTATTATAGCTTTCAAAGCCTGCAAGATAAAGGTATTAAGCTTGTAATTTCCAGCAAACATCACCAGTGTAGCAAGATTTACTGTAATCGAAGGTTGCTGTACAACCTTGCTGAATAAACACAATTATTGGCTGGGTGTGGTAGCACACCTCCCAACACTTGGGAGGCTGAGACAGGAGGATTACCAGTAGAGGCTAACCTGGTCTACATGGTGAGTTCCAAGTCATTCTGAGCTACATAATGAGATCCTGTGAAACTGCTCCATTGTCACACTTCTAAATCAAAGGACAATATTTTTCCAATAATTGTGCATCACTAAAACAGGGAAAAAATCAGCAATTAAAAATATGAGTATGACCATCTTAAACCTACTTCTAAAAATATGTATTTTCTTAAAACTGCTATGGCAAACAGAAACACCAACATGATACCCAGGATTTTTTTTTTTTTTTTTTTTTTTTTTTTGTGGCACCGGAGATCAAACTTACAACCTCACGCCTGCCAGACAGGTGCTTGAGCCACTGAGCCAAACTCCCGGCCCTAGTTTTTTGAGGCAGGGTCGCACTATGCAGCTCTGGTCGGCCTTGTGCTTGAGTTGTAGCCTAAGCCGGTCTTGAACTCGATACCCAGGATTTACAGGCAGATTTATTTATGTTGATGGTACTGATTGGGATCATTCTCAAAATATCAGGCCCTGTCGGGCGTGATGGCTCACACCTGTAATCCCAGCACTATAGAGGTTGAGGCAGGAGGATTGTTGCAAGTTTGAGACCAGCCTGAGCTACAAAATGAGCTCAAGGTGAGCCTGAACTGCACAGTGAGACCTTGTCTCAAAAAACCACACACAGGCCGGGTGTGGTGGCACACACCTTTATTCCCACCACTCGGGAGGCTGAGGTAGGAGGAGCGTTGTGAGTTCAAGGCCGGCTTGGCCTACAACCGGCTTGGGCTACAACACGAGTGCAAGGCCGGCCTGAGCTACATAGTGCAACCCTGCCTCAAAAAAACTAGGGCCGGGAGTTTGGCTCAGTGGCTTAAGTACCTGCCCTGGCAGGTGTGAGGTTGTGAGTTCAATTCCCGTCACCGCAAAAAAAAAAAAAAAACATACCAAAAAAATCAGGCCCTGATGTCTGGTGGTCTAGGGCTTATATAGGATAAGCAAGCAGGAAAAGCAAGCAGGAAGTACAGAGGCAGAATGAATGACTTGTCAATTGGGGTTTGGTTCTTAAAATATGAATCAGAGTGCCAGGCTACATATCACAGTGACCAGTCCTCTCTAAGAAACAAAAGTAACAGGAACTGTAACCGGAACTATTACCTGGGAAACTAACAAACTGAATTATACTGGTTGGGCTGCGGGCATCTCCTGATACAAAACAATACACAAAACTTTAGTTAGTCAAATTGCTTAAGCTGCATAATGAAATACTATTAATGTTACAGGCAGCTGAGTTAGACAGAAATATTATACGTAGGCAGATAGCGCTGGGTCCTCAAAGGAGCCAGTACAGAACAGGTACCTTGCAACTGTGGGGGGAAGCAAACAACTCCCTAATGCCGGCCAGATCTCAAGACAAAAGACAAAACAAATGTAGCCACACCATAAGAACAAACATCGGGGATTGACAGTCCAAGTAGGCACCCATCACCTTGAGGAAGCCAGAAGGAGCCACTAACCCAATCCCCTACGGGCAAAGGCCCTGTTCTGTATTCATGCGTGCTTGCTCTGTGACTCGCTTCCCCATTTTATTCCAATTTAATCAATTTTACCTGAGCAATTACTTTTGTAATCTTATTGGTTGACCATAGTTCTGTCCCAACTCATACCCTGCCTTGTGATTTCCCATTTTTCCCCACCTTTGACCCACCTCACCCCATGGTTTTGCTCTATAAAAATCCCTAGAAAAGGTAGGATCCTCTGCAACCACTCGGGACCCTTCTGTCTCTCTCGGACAGAGACTTTCTTTCTCAATAAATATATTCTGTTCTTAACCTCCATTGTTCCTAAAATTCATTCTTCGATTTTAGAGAACACAGACTCATACTAGACATCTAGTATGAGTTGGGAGTTTCTTTCCTTTATATCATTACCATACAAAAATCTTTAAGACCAAGAATTTAGTAGGAGGAAAGTCTTTACCTTAACAGTTCCCATTACAGGAAGAAATATCTAATACAGTGGTGTTATAATATACTGTATTATACAGGCAGAACAAGTGTTGGGCCTCCGTGGAGCAAATTTCCCTGTTTAATTGCCATGGGAGCATCTAATAGTTGACAGGGTTTTGAAATTACATTTCTTGCCCAATAAGGTCAAACTTTTCATCTATAACTACTACTTTGTGTGTGTGTGTGTGGTGAGGGTACTGGAGATTGAACCCAGGGCCTTTGCACTGGGTATAGCCCCAGGTACCCTCCTCCTTTTGTTTGTTTGTTTCTGTTTTGTTTTGAGACAGGATCTTGATTTGTAGTTCAGGCTGGTCTTGAACTCTGTTCTATAACCCAGGCTGGCCTTGAACTCCTGATGATCCTCTTGTCTCAGCCTCCCCTGGGCTGGGATTACAGGTGTGTGCCATCATGCTTGGCCACATTGCCCAGTTCTTTTAAATTTATTTTGAATTTAGAGACAGGGTCTCACCAGGACTACTGCATTTTATTTTTTATTTTTTATTTATTTATTTATTTTTTTGCGGCACCGGGGATTGAACTCACAGCCTTGCGCCTGCCAGGGCAGGCGCTTAAGCCACTGAGCCAAACTCCCGGCCCTGGTTTTTTTGAGGCAGGGTTGCACTATGTAGCTCAGGTCGGCCTTGCGCCGCGTTGTAGCCCAAGCTGGCCTCGAACTCACAACGCTCCACCTACCTCAGCCTCCCGAGTGCTGGGATTAAAGGCGTGCGCCACCACGCCCGGCTGGACTACTGCATTTTAAACAATAAAATTATAAAACAATTTTCTGGGAAAGAAAATTCAGATTTTTTTTTCTTGACTCCTTGAAGTTCATTCTGTTATGGTGATATTCTAATTCAGACAATGGCAATTATCCCTATCAAACATTCACCATTTGACCATAATGTATACTCTGGTAAGCCTCAAATTATATACTATGAGCCTATTATCACTATAGTAAAATTTACATATAAAATTTCAGGAAGAGTCGGGTGTGGTGGCACACGCTTATAATCTCAGCACTTCGGAGACTGAGGCAGGAGGATCACTGTGAGTTTGAGACCAGCCTGGGCTATAAAGCGAGTTCAAGGCCAGCCTGAATTACATGGTGAGACCCTGTCTCAAAAAATAGGGCCAGGGATTTAGCTCAGTGGCTTAAGTGCCTGCCTGGCAGATGCCAGGTTTGAGTTTGATCTCTAGTACAAAAAAAAAAAAAAGAATTTCAGGAAGAGAGAAAATGTTTCATAAGGAGAAAAATCCTGCATTAGAAGTTAAAAAAAAAAAAAAAAAGACTTCCAGAGTACAATTCTTTGGATATGTAAAATATTTTAAAGTAACTTTCTCCCGAAGTGATCTTATGTCCTTTTTGCATCTGTCAGCTATTTAACTGATAGTATTTTGTGGCACTTAACTACCAGTGAAATTATTATGCAAGGCTTACATAATAAAGATTTGGACTTTTAATTTAAAAAATTACATACCACAGGCCAGGCATAGTGTACACTTTCCAGTACTCAGAAGGCTGAGGCTGGAGGATCACTTTGAGTTCAAGGTCTCTGCATTTTAAACAATAAAATTATAAAACAATTTTCCAGGACAGAAAATTCAGATTTTTTTCTTGACTCCTTAGAAGTTCATTCTGTTATGGTGATTTTCTAATTCAGACAATGGCGATTTTCCCTATCAAACATTCACCATTTGACCATAACGTATACTCTGGTAGACCTCATAGTGAGTCCAAGAACAGCCTGCTCTACAAAGTGAAACCCTGTTTCAAAAAACAAAAACAAAACTGCAAAAAGAGTCTACAAATAACGACTAAGCTCAAGAATGGATGCCCAAACAAGATGGTTCTCACTGTTCCGTGATTTATACATATTTTTTGCTGTCACAGGCACTGACTTGATTCATTGTTGAAATACAGGGTTGTGGGGACTTCGATGTTTGCG
Organism: Dasyprocta punctata; assembly: GCA_004363535.1. Taxonomy (NCBI): domain Eukaryota; kingdom Metazoa; phylum Chordata; class Mammalia; order Rodentia; family Dasyproctidae; genus Dasyprocta; species Dasyprocta punctata. The sequence goes on along the minus strand of RJWM01025031.1, from coordinate 24,716 downwards.
TGTACGGAGGGTGGTGTGTCACAAAACCTAGGATTATGCGTTTACCTGACCACAACACAGTGTTGAACACACAATCTCCATCGTTAACAACCTTGCTTCCCCCTCGACCTTAGCAAGACGCAGCAAATCACAACCACAAGCTGCATTTCTGCAGAGCTCAAGCGCTCCTTCCACTCCCACACCAAGTCCCAGAGAGGTAACGATCCAAGTCCTGGCCACGTGGGATGTGAACCTCTCCTCCCTGGCAAAGGCGTAACTTCCACAAATTCCACAAACTTCCGCGTCTTCTCATCCTCCTCCTATCCCAAGAGCTCGGTCCAGCCGGTCCCCCCAACCTCACACTCCACTCATTCCCACCTTGCTAAATCGCGCTGTCATCCCGCAGAAGCGCTGCTTGTCAGTTGGGCCTCGAAGGAGAAAAACACTCTCCAGTGTGCGCCCTAATTTGCGGCTTGGCCCTAAACTACCAGCTACTGGAGTTTCTCGAGGGTCGCGAGAGAGCAAGCGTGGGTTCCGCGCTACAAACCTCGCTTCAGGTTGCAGAAGCTTCGCCGCGGGAGGGCGCGCTGCCCGCGGGAGCCGCCAGGGGGCGCGCTGCCCGAGGCGGGGCTGCGGCGGCGCCAGGCTGCGGCGCGTCTAGGCCCGCGCAGCTCCTGGCGCACTCGCTGCCCACAAAGCGCCGCTGAGGGGCCGCCGCCGGCGGGTGTCGCACAATCCCGGTCTCCGCCAAACCCGTCGCCTGCGCTTCTAGGTCGCACCGCCACGCCGGGACAGGGGAACGCGCCGCGCCGCAGCACCTGAGAGAGCTCGGGGCGGCCGGGCCTGCGTGGGGCAGGGGCGGCGGTGACTCCGGGCCGGGTCGGGCCGGGCAGCGCGGAACCATGGCTGAGGCGGCTGCGGCTCCGGTAAGCGCGACGCGCGCCGAGGACGAGGAGGAGGCGGAGGAGGAGAAGAGGGGGAGGGGAAGAGAGAGGAGGTGGGCCGGGCGGGCTGTCCCTGCAGCTGTCCCCTCCGCGTCTCCAGCCCTGCGCCTCGGGGTGAGGCCCGGGGTCCCCGGGGACGCTTTCCAGCCGAGAGGCGCTGCCAGCCGCCTTGTGGAAGTGGGGGTTGTCGGGGTCGCCAGCCATTCTCGCAGCTGCGGAGCTGTAGTCACGCGGTTCCCGTCGTCGCTGCCACCTGCGATGTGGCGAGCGTGGCTGGGAGCCAGGTGTGCACCCCCCACGCGGTGTGACGGCGCTCAGAGCGCCCGGAGCCTTGCGGGGAGCTGCGTGCGCTCGTGTGCCGCAGGCTTGCGTCGGCCCAGCTCGCCGCAAGGTACCAGGTGCGGAGACAGAAGCTTCCGGAATAGCCCCTGCACGCTGCCTTTTAGGATGAGGAGCGTTCCTTACATTCCGCTCTGAGAAGCCTTGAACCCCTCCAGGAAAGCTCTTAGTGGCTCAGGAGCCAGAGCAGTGGCAGGAAATTTGAGAGAAGGAAGAAAGAGGAGGGAAGAGGGGAGCAGCAGCAGCAGTGGGTTGGGAATGGCGCACAGGGGAATGCCAGTTTTACTTTGGGACTTTTTCATTTTTCAAGTTTTTTTTTTTTTTTTAACTATGGTAAAGATAATCATGTATGTAGTCAATAGTAATTTTTTATTTTCTCTTTTTTGAAACAGGGTCACGCTTTGTAATGCAGGCTGGCCTTGAACTCACTATGTTGCCCAGGCTGGCCTCAAACTCTCCAAGATTCACCTGCTCAGCCTCCCAAGTACTAGGATTACAGGCGTGCACCACCACACCCGGGTCCAGTAGAAGTTTAATGAAAGCTACATACATGTCTTTAAATTTTCTAGCAGTCATGTTTAAAAAGGGAAAGAAACAGATAGAATTAATTTTAATGATGTATTTTGTTTAACTCAAGGTTTGCAAAATGTTATTTCAGTAGTAATCAACATTAGAAAATTAGCATTGAGATTGTGCAGCATTTTGCATACTCAGATTTTGAAATCTCCTGTGCATTTTATACTCGAATCACACCTCAGTGGAACTGAGGACATTTCAGGTGCTCAGAGGCCACGGGTAGACAGTGGCTATGGTACAGATCAGGGAAATTCCCCTGTGTGCCATTCCCAACCCACTGTTGCTGCTGTTTCCCTCTTCCCTCCTCTTTCTTCCTTCTCTCATTTTCCAGCCACTGCTCTGGCTTTTGAGACACTAAGAGCAGCTTTCCTGGAGGGAAATTATGGAGAAAAATGGTAGAAATGAACATACTGATAATAAAGTACCTTAAAAGGTGGAAGGGTTGGCATTCAGAGTGGAAGTGGAAGAGGAAGCTGTTTTCCCTTGGGAAGGAAAGAAGACAGTGTGTATTAAGTTACTGATGCATTTGGAATGGGAAGGAGTATGAAGAAGTGGATGTGAGTGCGGACTCCTGATTTTTCTTCCAGATTTTTTTGTCCCAAAATTACTATTTTAACTAGATCTGTGTCTGATTCTTATGCACAGTTTTTGAGGGTTTGCAGTAGCCACTTTGTGGGACAGGAAAAGAGGCCAGAGAGCACCACGCAGCATTGAGCCTCATCAAGCTGGAGTCCTCTGTCTGTGTGCCAGCATCCTAGCTGTTGTGTGGTTTCCTTCAGCAAGGCGTGGGGCCAGTGTACCAGAACGAGACTGAGCAGAAGCAGGCTGATTCAGGGCTGGGGATTGACTGAATAAGAGAGGCAGAGACACGAGGGAAGTGTGACAGAAATGTCAGGGAAGAATGCAAAGCCCGGGCCAGGCAGACAACCCAGGAGCAAATGGGATCTTCAGAAGTTTGGAGCTCTTACTAACAGGGTTGCAGACCAGGCAAGGATAAGGTTGTGCCTGAGCTGGGAAGAGGAGCTGTGGCCAGAGTGGTTGGTTTATTAGGTTCAGAGTTAGAAGGCTTTGTAGAGATCATCATAGTCCAACCTCCTATGTGTTGTAGGAATTTTTTCCTTGTATACCATTCTTTGCTTCAAAGTATGTTCAGTGATAGAGCAACCTGTTACTTGCTTGGAAAGGAGTAGTTAAAATGATTTATTATAGGAAATTTTCATAGGTTGGCTCTAATCTGCCCTTTGGAGTACCACAGAGATTAAACAAGTCTGTTCTGTTTCCTGACTCTCAAATATTTGGAAACGGTCGTTTTCTCTAGACTCAACACCTTCAGCTCGTTCACCGTGATGCGACTGGTGCTGTATTTGAACAGCGGGGTGGACAGGGCCAGAGTATGAGTTTATTTCTTAGTCTTCTTATTTTTGATACTGGGAATCAAACTCAGGACCTTGTGCTTGTCAGGCAGGTGCTGTATTATTATTATTTGTTGTTGTTGTTGTTGTTTTTGTCATTGTGCAGCCCAGGCTGGCCTTGAACTCATGTAATTTTCCTGTCTCAGCCTCCCAAAACCTGGAATTGGAGGTGTGTGCCACCAAGCATGAATTTATAAGGGTTATAAGTCAGTGGGCACTGAGCTCAGTGAAACCTGGAAAGGATCCTGAGTACTTCTGCCTTTTCCAGAGATAGAGAAGGCGGTAGCAACCTGAGGAACCTTTGGGCCTCTACTAGAGGAAGAGTGCCAAGCTGCTTCTTAAAAAGCCAGTTGCATTCATTCACTGTCTTTCCAAATCCATGGCTGAACCGCTACAACTGTTCTCTTAGTTTTGGATGTCAGTGAGCTCTAGAATGACGAGGCTGACACAGGCACTGTAAACCTTACCAAAATGACATTTAGATTCAGCCAGTCAGCAATGCAGTCCTCACCTGACTGCAGACTGGACTGAGGGTTCTTCCTAACACTCAGTGTCTTGTCCCATTTGTCCCCTGCAATAGACTGCTGAATGGGACTCCGAGTGCCTTACATCTCTTCCGCCCCTGCCGCTACCACCACCCCCAGCTGCCAATGACACACACCTGCAGACCGCAGCCATTTCCCTATGGACAGTGGTGGCAGCTGTGCAGGCCATAGAGAGGAAGGTGGAAATCCACAACCGGCGGCTCCTGCACTTAGAAGGCAGGACAGGGACGGCTGAGAAGAAGCTGGCCAGCTGTGAGAAGACTGTGACTGAGCTCAGCAACCAGCTGGAGGGCAAGTGGGCTGTGCTGGGGACCCTGCTGCAGGAGTATGGGCTGCTGCAGCGGCGGCTGGAGAACCTGGAGAACCTGCTGCGCAACCGGAACTTCTGGATCCTACGGCTGCCTCCGGGTGTTAAAGGAGATATCCCAAAGGTAACACAGTACCTCCAAATCTGCCTGTGAGATGCTTCCACAGACCCTCCACTAGCAGTAAAGGATGGGTGCGGGTGTTAAAAATGTCTTGGGCACTGTCATGGTTAATTTCTCTCCTTGCTGAGACAAAACACCTGACATCCAAAATTAGGGAAGGAAAGGTTTATTTAGCTTACAGTTTTTGGAGGTTTCAGTCCATAATCAGCTGGCTCCAAAGCAGGGTGGCATGGCACTGGGACAACACTTCAAGGCAGCAGCCGAGCAAAAGCAGTCAGAGTAAAAGGGGCAAGAGCAAGCCTCTTTTTCTCCCTTGTATTGTACACAGGACACCCCCTCCCTCCAGGGTGGGTGTAGCATTCACAAATCTCCTTGCCTTACTTTGCACAGGATGAGGATATTTACAAAGTAAGAACTCTGGCTCCCTGCTGAGACTCTCAGTTAAACTTCTGACCTTCTCAAATTGACGCAAAGAACAGGTAACTGCTTGTGCTCTACACCCCAGGATGTAGAGCTGCTGAGTTACCCAATTAAGTTTCTAGACTTCTCAAGTTGGCACAATGTATAAACCATAACAGGCACCTTGAAGAAGTCTTGTGGTCGTTTATTTGGGAAGCATTCTGTGTTCAATTTAGTGCACAGAGTGGTAGCTTCAAATGGGAAAACTTTCCCAGAGTTTGGTTACCTAGTACCTACATTTTTTTTCCCCTTTTCTCCTAGTCCTCAAGATTTACTTCTTTCTTTGTGAATCTGTCTGCCAGAATCTTGGGGAGGAAACTAAATTCAGCATTTTAACCTATCCATTTGAATTTGTCAGCAATTTTTGCAGAAGTTTAGAGGAAAGACAAAGGTAAAGGATATACAATTACATGGTTACTGTAAGAGGTCGTGATTATCTGTGGGGTGAGGTGTGCTCTAGATCATGTTGAGATGTTGGAGGCCATTATCCTGGAAAACAGTAGGAAGTAAACATTATTCTTAAGCTATGGAAGACAACTGTGGACAGCTAGTTTTTAAATACACCTATTTGTTTCCTCATCTGTTCCACACATACTTCTTTCCTTCTTTTTCTTTTTCTTTTTTTTTTTATTGTACTGGGGATCGAACTCATGAGCTTGTGCTTGCCATGCAGGTGGTGTGCTGCTGAGCTGTATCCCGGCCCTCAACATGTGTTTCTTGAACACTTAACTATTTGCTTGATCTACAGCCTGAAAGCATAGCAGTGAACAATTCACTCATGTTTCCTGGAAGTTATATTTTCCTGGGGAAAGCAGGATAACGTAGACACACACAAATGCATTGAAATTTTTTGATGAAAGTAAAGCACAGTGGTCTCTGGTGGTCGGTTCTCAAATGAGTGTCAGACACGGCTCATTAAGGAGCTAATATTTAAGTAAAGGCTGAACCCCAACTAAGAGACATCTGAGGAAGAGCTTCCCAGGTAAAAGAAGACCTGGCGCAAAGTCCCAGAGGCTCAAATCCATTCATAACAAAAGGAAAAGGAAGAAGGCCAGTTAACTTTAGCTTGAATGGGATGGCACAACTGGAGAAATGGGTAGAGGGTCAGATCATATGAAGTGTAGTGCTTATCCGACATGGCCCAATGTAAGAATTACCTGGTGGAGCCCCACACATCAGTAACCCCAGAGCTGAGGGAGGCTGAGGCAGGAAAATTGCAAGTTCGGACCTAGCCTGGGCAGTTGAGCAACTTGATCATGTAGCTCAGTGTAAAGGCCCTGGGTTCAGTTCCCTGTATTGGGGGGGAAAGTTATCTGGGGCAGTTTTTAAAGTTTTGACCAGGATACTCCTGGGTAGAGCAGAATCCTGGATGACCCTGAAGGCTCTGTAGAGATTCTACTGGGTGGCTAGAGTTGTGACTCCTAATGAAAAGGAAAGCACTTAATACTGAGGAAAGGACTTTGAGTTTTACATTTAAGTGTAATGAGAAAAACCTGGAGGGTTTAAGGAGCAGTGTTCTGTCTACAGTGCAGTTTGAAGAAGAGTGCTGGCTGCTGTGTGGAGAATGGCTCATAGTGAGAACAGAAGGGGAACCACCAAGGCCACTGGAGATAAAGAGTAGGAAGCGGGAATGACTTGGATGGGCAGCAGTGATGGGGAGGAGAAGAGTGGATCAAAGTAGGATATTGCGATTGTAGAACTGATGTCAGAGATGAGTGGTGGGTTAGAAATGAGGAGCTAAGAAGGACAATTGCTGTGTAGCAATTAGAGTTTACTATGTGGGGGCATTACTTAATTTAAGGTATGTAGCTGGGCGTGGTGGGGCACACCTTTAATCCCAGCACTCGGGTGGCTAAGGTAGGAGGAGTGTTGTGAGCTCGAGGCCAGCTTGGGCCACAACGGTAGCGCAAGGCTACGTAGTGCGACCCTGCCTCAAAAAAACTAGGGTCGGGAGTTTGGCTCAGTGGCTTAAGTGCCTGTCTGGCAGGCGAGAGGTTGTGAGTTTGATCCTCGGTGCCGCAAAATAAATAAATAAATAAAAAATAATATATATAATTTAAGGTATGTGATTCTTTTTTGGGGAGTACTGGGGTGTGCACTTAGGGCTTTTGCACTGAACTGTAGTCCCAGCCCCATTTCTGTTTTTTATTTTGGGATAGGGTCTCTCTAAATTCCCCAGGCAACTTCCCAGAATGTTGGGATTACAGGTATGTATCCCCTACCCCAGTTTAAGACATATAATTTTTGTAAGGGCCCTAACTTGCCCAAGATGATATGGTTACCAACTATAAATAGCAGAGTTGTATTTTAACCCAGTGGGCTGAGGATGTGCTCTTAGCTGCTGTGAATTTATGGACTCTTAGCTCTTGGCAGGGAGACCTGAATGGGTGGTGTTGGCATATGCCTTAGGGAGGTGTGGCCTGAGGTGGTAAGGAATGTGGCATCTGGGTGGTGTGAGGTTTGAGATTGTGCGACAAGCCAACAAGCTGGGGATTTAGCTCAGCAGCACAAGCGCCTACCTGGCAAGCGTGAGGTCGTGAGTTTGATCCCCCCACAAAAAAAGATTGTGTGACAATTTGGGAGAGGTGTCTAGTAGACCCTGAAGCTCAAGGGAGAGGAAAATACTTGGGAGTCACTGATGCAGAGATATACTTTGCCTTGTGAGATGGGAAAGGATCCTCCCAGGAGAGAGAATGGATAAGCAAGGGAATCCCAGGACCCAGCCCCAGGGGTAGGAGGAGCCAGGAGAGGACATGGAGCAGGGAAGGCCACAAAGATGGGAAAATCACACGGAAGAGTAGCAGTGTAGAGGAGCTTTCAAGGAGAGAGCTGTCATGTTCATGGGCCATGTACTGCGGGGGTCTGGAAGATGGGAGGTGAGTGTGATGTCTTAGGAGTGCAGATAGGGCACAGGTGGAGCGACTGATCGGGAAGACTCCTAGGCTTTCTGTACAGGGAGCACAGTTGCTAGAGTAGCTTTGATGGAGACTTTGATGAAGAGTGCCCCACTGCGTGACCACGCTTTGGGAGTCCTCCAGGTGTACTTCTGGTCTCTTGAATGTACTTTTTGTTAGTATTGCCACACTAAAGGTGAAATAAAGTTACTCCCTTCTCTGGGTAAGTCGGTAATGTTTAAACTGTTCATCCTAGCTGGGCATGGTGGTGCCTGCCTTTAATCCCGGTGCTCAGAAGGATGAGGTAGGAGGAGCTTTGTGAGTTTGAGGCCAGCTTGGGCTACAACGGTGAGCGCAAGGCCGGCCTGAGCTACATAGTGCTGATATAGCGGAACGAAGCTCCCGACCTACTATATGTCCAGTACGAGTTTGTATTCTCTAAAATCGAAGAATGAATGAATTTTAGAAACAATAGAGATTAAGAACAGAAATATTTATTGAGAGAAAGAAAGCTCCTGTCTGAGAGAGAGACAGAGGGGGTCCCGAGTGGGTTGCCAAAGATCCTGTCTTTTCTAATGACTTATAGAGTAAAACCATGATGGGGAAAACTGGGAACTCACAAGATAGACTGGTTTGGCTGTGGTCAACCAATAAGAGTAATTGTTTAGGTAAAATTGACCAAATGGGGACAAATGGGGAAGCGAGTCACATAGTAAGTGAGCATTCTTATGGATCAGGGGATTGGGATGATAATTTCTGGCTTCTCAAGATGATCCATCTCTAATCCCTAATGCTTATACTTAGGGTGTGGTTGCATTTGTTTTGCCTGCTGTCTTGAGATCTGGCCCACAGCAAGAGGTATGTATCTCTTCCAAGGTCACAAGATATCTGGTCCTCTGTACTGGTTCCTTTGAGGGCCTAGCCCTGTCTGACTGCCTGTAATATTTCTCACTAACTCAGTTGCCTATAACAGTGCGACCCTGCCTCAAAGAACTAGGGCTGGGAGTTTGGCTCAGTGGCTTAAGCACCTGTCTGGCAGGTGTGAGGTGGTGAGTTCGAGCCCCGGTGCCACAAAAACAAAAAACAAAAAGCAACTGTTCATCTTACACTCCCAAAATCATACAGAAAATAATGTGATTTCTTTGCAAGATTTCTTAATGAAATTAAAATGCATTTAATTCTAATCAAAATATATTAAACATTTATTAGATTGAAATATGAACTCAGTCTTAACCCCCATTTACCTTCAGCTGTTTTTCATCTTCCTAAACTGAAAGTGTTCTCATGAAATGCTAACTCCTCACTCCTTCCCCCCCATCCCTGGCAATTGCTCTTCCACTTTCTATCCGTGTGAATGTGACCACTCTAGGACCCTCACATGAGTGACTTGGTGTACTCATTGGTTTCACTTAATAATGACCTTAAGTTTCGTCCATCTGTAGCCCAAGTCAGAATGTCCTTTTTGAAGACTGAATAATATTCCATTTCCCTCAGACTTTTAAAGTCATTGAACTTCTGTTTTAAAACATCAAATATTGCTTATGAAAAATGTAATGCCAAATCTGTACTCATTATTTTCTCTCTGGAAGTGTTTATACTTGCTTTTCTAAAATGTGTTGAGGATTTGTGTAGAGGTAGGTCTTTTGAATTTATATTAGACATTCAGTATGACGTTTTAGTAAGGAGATGGGTGAATTTTCAGGTCTGAGAAGTTTTCTCCTATAATTCTATTTTTTATAATATTTCCTCTCCCTACTCCTCCTTGTTTCTGTTGTCTTTCTGGAACTATTGTTTGACAGATATGGATCATTGTTTTTATCTCTTAACCTTCTGTTCATAGTTTTCACCTATTTATCTAGAGTTCCTTGATGTTTTTAATTTGTGTTTTAACAATTATATATTTAATTTTCAAAAGAATACTTATTTTCTACTCTTTTAAAAGCATCCTTAATTTTTTGTTTAATTGGATGCAGTGTATTCCAGAATTTTGCTGAGAATGTATATTAGAGGTTTATTTGGGTGTGTTTTGTTGTAGTATCACTCCTAGCTTTGTCCATCTTGGTGCTGTTAGTGTTTTTAGAGAACAGGGTGATCCCTGGCTGGTTGTTGTTAGTTGCAAGTGAAGGATCAGATTCATGAACGGTCAGTGGCAGTTGGTGTGCATCTTCTGCAGCACCAGGTCTGCTTATGCCAGGATCTGTCCTTTCAGGAGAGGCCTCCTTCGCACTGATGGCCCCAGAGAGATGGACTTCGCGTGAGTGTGCCCAGGCAAGGAGCAGAAAGACAGGCCAGGGACCCCGGGATCAGGCACTGCGCTGTATTGTCAGCAGCCTGCCTGGACTCCAGGCTGTCCCCAGGGGCATGGCTAACTAATTTCCTTCAGAGACAGGCTCTGGTCTCAGCTTTGGGCTGTTGATGCTGCTGCCTCTCTCGCAGGGCTGATGGGGTGGCAGAGGAGTGGCAGTGTTCTAAACATCGCCCTTGGAATTGCACTTCATAAGTGGCTCTTACTCCTGCTCTGTGTACCCACTTTCTTTGGGTTCAGGGTCCCTCTGGATTCCTGGACTCCTGTGCAGAGTCAGATGTGGTCACACCACTCAGACTTCAGTGCCCTCCCAGCTCCTGATGCTCCATGTGAATGAACCTCCTCTAAAGCCAAGGTACTGCTGGCCTCCTCATTCTGTGTACCTTTGGGGATGTGGTCCCTTCTGACCTTATTTACGTTCATTTCAATGGAATTCTAGGAGCGGAGGAAAATAAACGTATGCCAAGTCCAAATTCAAACAGGAAGTTCATCCTGATCCTTTGTTTTTGTTTTTGTTTTTGTTTTTTTTGCACCAGGGATCAAACTCACAACCTCGCACCTGCCAGGGCAGGCGCTTAAGCCACTGAGCCAAACTCCTGGCCCTATGATCCTTTATTTTTGTCATTATTTTGTCATATTTTCGTTATATCAAAAATACATTTTTTTGAGCAAGGTTAGATAAAAAACAAATGATGGCATTTTCAGCTCTGTACTTCTTAGCCCAAAGTTAGTTACTGAGCAGGATATAAAGATGAGTAGTTTACAGTTCTTGTCCCAAAAGAACAAAGTTTTTAGTTAAGGAGATGTTAACAAAGTGAAACAATTAGGAAAAAAATAGTATTAGTGGTAGCCATATTTAATATATATGCTGGGCATAGTGGCTCACTCCTGTAATCCCAGCGCTCGGGAGGCTGAGGCAGGGGGATCTCAGACAGAGACCAGCCTGGGCTACATAGTGAGGTCAAGGCCAGCCTGAACTGCATAGCTTGTCAGCCCGAATGAGCCCTGTCACTCCCCTGCCTATGCCCACGCTCCAGCCATACTGGAGGAGCTGCTGTGTCTGCATCTTATGTCTCCTGCTTTGGTCACATCACCTTGACATAGAATGTCCTTGCTGTCTTTAAGGGCCAGTTCAGTGTCACCTCTCACAAAGCCTTCCCTAGTGTCCTACACCTAAAGTAATTGTTCTCTGAGTTTTATCCCTTTACTCCACACACTTTAAGCCACATACTGTTTCACTCTGTATTTGTGTCTCTTAGCAGTCTTGGCTCAGAACCTCTATCCAAGCCATCTCCAGATCTCTCCAATGAACTATGCACATGATGGGAACTCAGATATTTTCTCTATCAGAGCCATTCTTGCCATACCTATGCGGGGAAGAGCAGGGAGTAAAGAAAGACCCAAGACAATATTCCAGGTATAAGGGAACGGGGAGGGACCTGCCTCCAATGAACAGGCATACCAATTGACCCAGCTTTATTGGCAAGTGAGAAGTACAGAGTAGTGTACTTTCCATGGAACAGCAACTGTTGTAGATTGGGTTGAGTTAATGGAGAACAAGTTCTTCTCCATATCAATATGCCTGCATTCTTTAGATTGTCCTAGGCAGGTGTTATCTTGCTTCAGAAATGTCGTGGTTAGGAGCTTGTTCATTCCACATAGTTGCACCAACCTCCAGACTACAGGACCCCAGTCAGGTAGATTGGTCCCCAACACATTCTGTCTGGGGTCTGACCAAGCACAGACTCCAGAGGGGCAGTGAGCTCAACATTGTTTTCCTAGTAGCATCAGGACATAGTTTACCCTTTCACTGTCAGCATTTGCACTGATGGTCCCAAAGTCGTGGTGACAAAACTATAGACAGGTAGTACAGGTCAAGGGAGTGGCAGTAAATTCACCAGGGGGACTCATGTTTTCCACCACGGTGCACTCACAGCAAGAGAGAAAAGATACTTGCATCTACGAATGTCTTCATGAAGCCAGTTGTGGTGCATGCCTGTAGTCCTGCCTCTCTGGGAGGCTGAGGCAGGAGGATTTCAAGTGTGAGCCCAGTCTAGGTACCTTAGTGACTTAGCAAGATCCTGACTCAAATATAAAAAATAAAAAAGACCTGAGGATGTAGCTCTGTGTGAAGGGTCTGGGTTCAGTCCCCGTACCTCCCCACAAAAAGTCTTATTTAGCAAATATATACATGTTGATCCATGAGTCCCTGTCTTTTGAATTTTGTATATGATAACATGGGAAATGCCTAACAGCTTGCACTGCCTGCCTCAGCCAATTGATGGTTATCTGTCAGAAAAGTACTGCAGCAGTTCTTTGAGTCATAAACTTAAGTAACTTTTTTTTTTTTTTTCACAGAACATTGTTACCCAAAAAGAATAACTGACACATTTGAAAATGGTCAAAGTTCATCTAGGGAAAATAATTAATAATTATTGCCAATGATAATACTGAACTTTCAGACAAAAATTTAAATTTCAAAAAATTTGAATCTACTACCCAACAGTTTAACAGCTTCTTAAAACAGTCTTTTTGCTCGGCGTGATGGCACACACCTGTAATCCCAGTACTTGGAAGGCTGAGGCAGGAAGATGACTGTGAGTTCAAGGCCAGCCTGAACTACATAGCGAGATCCTATCTTTTTTACCAAAAAAATAATTAAATAAATAACAAAACTAAGTCTTTTCTAATAAGTGGTAGTTTTTGTTGTTGTTTTTGTTTGTTGTTTTTTTGGGGGGCAGGGTCTGACTATGTAGTGTAGGCTGGCTTTAAACTCACTTATATAGCCCAGGATGGCCCCAAACTTGCAGTGATTCTCTTGCCTCAGCCTACTGAGTCCTGGGATTACATGCATGTGCCACACCACACCTGGCTAGTGGTGATTTTAATATCATTTTTTTTTTGCTATAAAACCTTTTTATTTTAAAGAGTATATAACAGAATAAAAGCAATCAAAACAAACCAGTGTAAGAGATACAGGACTTCAAAACATGAAATCAACAGTAGTTACCATATTGCCCTTTTTTTTTTTTCTTTCTCTTTTTTTTTTCTTTTTTTTTTTTTTTTTTTTTTTTTTTTTTTTTTTTTTTTTTTTTCTTTTTTTTTTTTCATATTGCCCTTTGATGGCTTCAAAATAGCTGCAGATAACTTCAGACATAGTATAAATCAAACAGAACAGAATAGAATAGAAACAATAAAAACAAAACAATGAATGTGATCAAGGACTTCAAAACAAGCCAGTAGTAAATCCAAAATTGCTACCATATCTTGTTATCCTTGAAATAGCTTCTCCTGTCATGGGATTTAACATAATCAAACAAAGCAAAAGAGAATAAAACCCAACCCAACAAAACAATGGAAACAACATAGGACCTCAAAACAAGACCTAGGGAATCAACAATGGCTACAGCCCTCAAAAGGAGACCACCCCTAGATGACACACTGTGTAGCGATATCTTCTGAACCTATGATCAGACCATTGACCCTAGACCTGCAATGTTAGTGAAACACCAAAGCACCACAGGCATCCAATTGCATTTCACCTCAATAGCTATCATCACAGTCTGTGTTTCTCTGGATAAGCCAATAGCTTGGGGGTCGGGGGTGGTGTTGGTGCTTCTTGTCTGCCAGCCCTACACGCTGGAAGGGGCTGGGTCTGGCTGTTCCCAGTCTACCAGAGGCCTGCACATGCACTGGTTCCCAGACTGGTCTGGTTTGGTGCTACGGCCGTTGTTCTCTATAACCCTGGTCCACGAATGGCCTTAATATAATTTTTAAACAGTTTTGAAATATGTCAACATTGGGAAAGTCTGCCCAACTGGGAGACTACATATTTTCCAAATAAGTGGCACAGATTGTTAAGAAAATCACACGTGGGTATAAGGTCATTTACAGTATAGGGCTGGGAATATAGCTCAGCAGCACAATGTCTGCCTGGCAAGTACAAGGTCCTGAGTTTGATTCCCAGTACAAAAAAAAAAAAAAAAAAAAAAAAAAAAGTACAGTGTAAAGGCAGTGTGGTGGTGCATGTTTATAACCCCAGGGCTCTGGAAGGCTGAGGTAGGGGGATCACAAGTTGGAGCCTACCATGAGTAAATTAGCAATTTAGCAAGACCCTGTCTCAAAACCCTGAACCATGGATTCAGTCTTCAGGACCAGTCAACCCATCAGAATAGGCTTGTAGATTTTAGGATAAAAGATATGAGAGGCAAGCATGGTGGCACGTACCTTCAGTCCCAGGTAGTTGGGAAGGTAAAGACAGGAGGATTGCAATTTTAAGGCAAATCTAGGCATTTGACAAAACCTACTCTCAAAATTTAAAAAGAAAATAAGAAAAAGGGCTAGGTATGTAGCATGGGACTCCTTAGGTTCAATCCCCAGTACTGCCAAAAACAAAAAGTATAAAAAATCACTCAGTATTGTGTCAAATTTCACATTGCAACCAGCAATTAAAACACTAACACTCATTAAATTTTGATGTAGAATTAAGGAAGAAAAATTATGCAGGATCTAAGAAGCCTTTTAAATATTCCCACTCTTTTCTATCTTCATGTTTATGTGAGGCCAGCTTTTCTTCATATGCATCAACCCAAACAGTATCATAATAAATATAGATTCAGATACCAGTCACCTTTACTATTGTGGCAAGTTTTCTGAGCTCTTTGTCCTATTCCTTGCTCTCTCTCTTTTCCCCAAAGGTATCCTCTTCCTCCTCTTTTAAATGGATTGATAGCTTGCTTAACCTATTGCATATCTCTTGTCCTGGGACTTCCCTCCCCTTCTTCTTTGTTGTAGCCATTGAGTCTCAGGTTCCAGGATTCCTTCACTCATTTGCTTAGTTGAGCAGCCCCCTCAAAAAACTTTACAGGATGCATGGTTACACACTTTTTGAGACCCTGCTTGTTTGAAATAAGTTTCATTCAGTATGGGACTGGTGTTTTAGCTAGTTTTAATATTTCGTGAAAATATTTCTGCCTCAGAAATTTTGAGACATTTCTTCATTATCTGTGAGCACACAATGTTGATGTGTAATCTGATTTTTGTTCCTTTGTAGGTAAACTTTCTTTGGAAGTTTCTGGAATCACTTTATACTTAATAACGTGGAATAAAATGATGTGTTTAAATATAGATTTTTTTCCTTTATTGTACTATGCATACAGTGTACCCTGAAAATTTGTGTTCTCTTAGGAAACCCTGTTTCATTTATTATTTTAAAAAATACTTTGTTCATTTCTTCTTGTTTTCTTATTAGTTAGATATTGAAGTTCCTGGATTTAATCTTTATCTTTTTTGCTCTATACTATATATATGTATATATATATATATACATATATATATATATATATTGTTTTTGTTTTTGGAGACAGGATCTTGCTCTGTAGTTCAATATCAGAATTGTAGGGACATGAAGATTCCAGCATGAACCACTATGAACTCACTATGTAGCCCAGACTAGCCTCAAACTTACAGCGACCCTCCTGCCTCAGCCTCCAGAGTGCTGGGATCATAAGTGTGCCACCATGCCCGGCTCCATACTATATTCTGAGAGATTATTGTGACTTTTTTTTTTTTTTTTTTTTTTTTTTGCGGCACTGGGTATCAAACTCACAACCTCGCACCTGCCAGACAGGCGCTTAAGCCACTGAGCCAAACTCCTGACCCTGGTTTTTTGAGGCAGGATCACACTGTGTAGCTCAGGCCAGCCTTGCGCTCACGTTGTAGCCCAAGCCGGCCTCGAACTCACAACGCTTCTCCTACCTCAGCCTCCCGAGGGCTAGGAATAAAGGCGTGCACCACCACGCCCGGCTGTGATTATTGTGACTTTATTCTTCAGTCCTTTTGTTGAATTTTTTTACTTTTGGATAAAAATGTACATATACATGTATACCTACACATATATACTTCTACCTACTTATAAATTATATGTACACATACATCTTTACTAGTAGTCTCTTGTTTTTCTCATCTGTCCCTTTTCCATAACTTCATAGGAGTTTTTACTTTATAGGTATATTGTCTCCTCAGATATTCAAAGGAATGCTAATCGAAGACTTTTTTTTTTTTTTTTTTTTTTTTTTTTTTTTTTTTGCGGCACCGGGGATTGAACTCACAACCTCGCGCCTGCCATGGCAGGTGCTTAAGGCACTGAGCCAAACTCCCAGCCCTGGTTTTTTGAGGCAGGGTCGCACTATGTAGCTCAGGCCGGCCTTGCACTCGCGTTGTAGCCCAAGCCGGCCTCGAACTCACAACGCTCCTCCTACCTCAGCCTCCCAAGTGCTGGGATTAAAGGCGTGTGCCACCACGCCTGGCTGGCTTTTTAAAATTTAATAATGCAGTCCTATTTCTGTGTGCTCCCCATCCCATGATAATTTTTTCCTCTTTTTGTTCTATTTTTTCTTGTTCGTATCACAGGCGTTTTCTAAGTGACTGCTGATACTCAGTTCATGCATAAGAACCAAGCTGTAAAAGCTGCTGGGGAGGAGAGGGGGAGAGCAAGGCAGGAAGATGCCAGCCAGCGGAGGCTTTATGCCTCCACGCACCCATGCTGGGAACCTGCATGTCCCCGTGACTCTTACACTTGCAGTAGAACCTCCTAGTTTTTGTTAAGGGCTAAGTGCTTTAGAGCAGTCTATGCATATGACTTCCCTTATGTAAAACTTGCATCCAACTATGCAGAATTCATAACCATCCTAAGAACACACTCTGGTTTTCCTTGTTAAATGTTTTCCCCCAGAGGAGTGGAAGGGAGGGGAGGGGAAAGAGAAAAAAAAAGAAACAACAAGGCATATCATGTGCAGGTACAAATTGCCAGTGATGAATTTTATCATTATGTAAATCTAAAATGTACCAGTAAAATAAAAATTAAATGGAGGGAAAATAATGTTTCCTGCATTCTCATGAGGATTAGTCAGAATTCTATCACATCTCTTTTAGGGTCACCCCAGCTCCATTTGAGGGTCATTAATGCTTATGCCCCTTTGGGGCAGAAATCTTCCCTTTTTTCTTTTCTTTTTGGTATTGGAGATTGAACCCAAGACATTTTCATTAAGCTACATCCCCAACCCTTTTCAATTTTTTTTTTTTTGTTTGAACAGGGTCTCACTAAGTCACTGGGTTGCCCAAATGGGGCCAAACTTGCAATTCCCCTGCCTCAGCCTCCCAGAGAGCTGGGATTACAGACACGTGCCATGACACCTGGCTCAGAAACCGTATGTTTTTTTTTTTTGTTTTTTTTTTTTTGTGGCACCGGGGATCGAGCTCACAACCTCGTGCCTGCCTGACAGGCCCGTAAGCCGCTGAGCCAAACTCCCGGCCCTGGTTTTTTGAGGCAGGGTCGCACTGTGTAGCTCAGGTCGGCCTTGCACTCGCATTGTAGCCCAAGCCGGCCTCCAACTCACAACGCTCCGCCTACCTCAGCCTCCCGAGTGCTGGGATTAAAGGCATGCGCCACCATGCCCGGCTAGAAACCGTATTTTTATAATCTTGGTGCTTAGGAAGAATCTTGTATGTAATGCATGGTCAGAGTGTTTTGTATTTGACTTAAATAGTGTGTTGCAATTGCTTCTAACTTATTTGTGACTATTTACAAATAATGGTCTCCACTCTCCCATAATTCATAGCTTAGAGTTTTTCTCTTTTCCCTGTGAAAACACTGAATTCATGGAGGCTTAGGCATCTTGTTTCTCCTGTATCCTTTCACTCCTTCACGTAGTTTTTTTGCAACTAGGTGCAGACTTAAAGATTTTTTGAGTGAGGAGCTGGGGTGGGCAGTGGCAGGTGAAGGTCCTATCTTGGTCCCCCAAGGAACAGGGGCTGTCCTCAGGTGCCACCTGCCTTCACAGCTCTCCTGCATACCTCAGATTCCTAGTCCTTTTCTCTGCCTTCTTGCTCTGCCTCCTTTTTGCTGCTTCTCCTCTCTGCTACTCCAACTCCTCATCCTGCCAGGTGTGATGAGCTGCATCAGCACCGCAGTGTAGGACCACCTTGCTGAACTCCAGTGCCTCTGTGAGATGAGTTCGGTGGATGTCCGTGGCTGGAGCTGCAGAAGTGTCTGGCACAGAGAATCTGGCCACAACATTGTTAAGTTGTATGTGCACTCACTGTAAGGGCTGGGTATGAATCTGGTATAATTTTGACTTCTTAGTTTTTACCTTAGCTGGAGGAAATAAGAAATACTCCTGGAAAGAAAAAAGACTATAAGAAAGCCAGAACTTATTTTTATGTGGTATCAGCACACTGTCCAATGTGGACACTTCACATTTTTCTTCTGGTGGAGATAGTGAGCTGACAGATTCTCAGTGTGAATTACAGAAAATGTTAATTGCTGAATGATAAGGGTGTGAACTTCATAAATCTTGTCAGACTCTGAAAACTGAACATACAAGTAGCAAAATGAATACATAAAGTTACAAAATCAACTCAGGTGCCTGTTCAGTGAGGAACAGACACACCAAAAAAAAGTCAGCTATGCTTGAAGAGCCTAGAGGAGAACTGGAGAAAACTAAAGACTTAGGAGAGATGAACTGCAGGTATTAACTCCACAAAAAGTAGAACTGTTAAGAGCTCAAATACATTAAGAATCAAAAACTCCAGTAAGAGAACAAAATACCTTTTAAAATCAGTAAATTGCATAAAACTGAACAAAGAATACATTAAAGAATTTAATATTCAAGCTATGGTAGGTGCAATGATACATGTCTATAATCTCAGTATTGAGGGAGACCAAGACAGGAGGATCCTTAGTAAAACCCTGTATCAAAATCAAAATAAGAGCCGGGCGTGGTGGCGCATGCCTTTAATCCCAGCACTCGGGAGGCTGAGGTAGGCGGAGCGTTGTGAGTTCGAGGCCAGCTTGGGCTACAACGCGGCGCAAGGCCGACCTGAGCTACATAGTGTGACCCTGCCTCAAAAAACCAGGGCTGGGAGTTTGGCTCAGTGGCTTAAGCACCTGCCCTGGCAGGCGCGAGGCTGTGAGTTCAATCCCCGGTGCTGCAAAAAAAAAAAAAAAATCAAAATAAGAGCTGGACGTGGTGTCGCACGCCTTTAATCCCAGCACTCGGGAGGCTGAGGTAGGCGGAGTGTTGTGAGTTCAAGGCTGGCTTGGGCTACAACGCGAGCACAAGGCCGGCCTGAGCTACATAGTGCGACACTACCTCAAAAAACTAGGGCTAGGAGTTTGGCTCAGTCGCTTAAGTGCCTGCCTGGAAGGTGCAAGGTTATGAGTTCAAACCCCCGTTCCGCAAAAAAAAATTGTAAAAAAAAAAATAAAAAAGGGATGGATGTGTAGTTCAGTATGACAACCATGGGTTCAATTCCTAGTACCAAGAAACAAAACAAAACCCTTAAATATTCTAACTAGACATAACAGATCAAACTGGAGGCAGGAATGTGTTGGAGTGAGCTAGAAAGAAGAAGGACTAAGATTGAAAGTGGGCAGGATGGATGATCTGTGAAGCTCTCAAATCTGCTCTGAACAGAACATAGAACTCTCTTAGAAAAGGAGCTGAGCACAGTGGTCTCTGTGGCCCCAGCTACTTTGAAAGTTGAGGCAAGAGTAATGCATGAGCCCAGGAGCTGGGGGATACCTGGGCAACATAGTGAGAGCTCTTTAAAAACAAAGAGAAAAATAAAAAGGTTGTGTATTAATATGTAAAATGATTTAAAGGCATCAGAAACGGGTTTCATAAAATGAAAAGCTAGAATTTGAGAGTAGATTGGCAGATTCAGGGAAAATGATGTCTGGAAGCAACTGGAAAGGATCGGAGTGAACAGAAACTGTGGGCTTCTCAGAGAATAAAAGAGCAGGCCAGGCCAGAAGGGAGCTTCAGGGCATTAGCTTAAAACTTCAACAACAAATTGTGAGCCCTGAAAATGCAAAGAAATGAAAACAATGAAAATTCTGATGTGAAATAGCAAATCGGTTTGCAGATCCATGTGACCTCACTTGGCAGAGAATAAATTGCTGAGTTCAAATGGATGCTGAAGGACACAGTAGAAGGTCGAAACAGTGCCCACATTCAAGTGCAAGGAGAAGCTTCAGAGACACTGGATAGAGATATGGTGGTTAAAAGAAAAGCAGAGGAGAAACCTACTCAAACTAAAGAGAAACTGCTCTGAGCTGCAGTTGCCTAGTTTGTTTCTCTTCATGAAAACAAACTGAAGGGACTACAAGAAAAAGCAGGCCTCTCAGAGGTCAGCAGGGAGGGATTGGAAACAAAGTCAGCCATTACATGGACACAGTATTCCATTTGAAGAACATGCAGGGGTAGTCCGTGATGCCCCGGATGACCATCTTTCTCCAACCAAGATCCAAAGCAGAAAAAAGACCTGTTAGGAAGTAAAGAGAGAAGCGTTCAGAACATCATCAGATTCTGCCCAGAGGAAGAGCACAAACAAACATCTTTTAGTGATCAAAATCCCAGGCCAGATCAAAAGGGGCATTCACAGCTCTTTAAAAAGAAATATGGAACTCTGAGGATTTCTGTGGTCCTTGGGGCTGGTCCTGACATCAAAACTTTCCCATTTCCAGGTCCAGTGGATCAGAACATGAGAAAAACTAATGGGACTCCTTCCCTGGATCCTTACTTCACCAAACCAGATTTCTTCAGAAACCAAGGATTAGCAAGGAAAAGCAGCCAGACACAATGGCACATGTCTGTAATCCCAGCACTTGGTAGGCTGAGGCAGGAAGATCATGAATTTGAGGCTAGCCTGGGCTACATAGTGAGTTCAAGGCCAGCCGGAAATACAAAGCGAGACTCTGTCTCAAAAAACACACAAACAACAATTTTAGCAAAAGGTGATATGAGGAAACTCAATAAAGCTTAAATTTTTAACATGCATGGCGTTAAATTTTCTTACTGTCTGCAAAGTGCGTGAATATACCTCAAGAAAGGTGCTAGCTGCATGCTGTTTTGCATGAGTGTGGAATTCAGGGCTATACTAATGACAAGTGAGCAGTAGATGAAGCATTTTCAGAGCTATTCAGAATATTTATTGATGACCCTTTGACAATGTAAAAGAGCAATAAAGAGCCAATTGGGGGGAAGAGTTATTGAATTCACTGCAATGGGGAGAACTAATGCATTTGATTATTATTTTAGGTGCCTGTGGCATTTGATGATGTCTCCATCTACTTTTCCACTCCCGAGTGGGAAAAATTAGAAGAATGGCAGAAGGAACTTTACAAGAATATCATGAAGGGCAACTACGAGTCTCTCATCTCCATGGGTGAGACTGAGTTGGCACCAGCAGAGAGTCCTCTTCCTGCAGTGTCCGCGTTCCTGCTCTGTCCTCATGTGCTTCAGCCTTGTTCCCAAGCCCCAGAGGCCAGTTCACACACACTAAGTGGAAATTAGAACTTCTGCTTTTGCCAGATGATGGGCCATAGAGTAAACCACAGAGTTATGAGTGCACCTGCCAGTTCCCTGAGTGTTCTTCACATTAAAAGGGCCTTAACTGCCCACAGAGGCACATTGTCACTTCTTGCTCAAGGAAAGGAGCCCATGGGCAGAGCCAGCCTAGCATGTGTACCTTTCCTACATCCTGACTCCTCCAGCTGATTTCCTGAGTAGATACCATCCTTAATTGGGTGAAGACAGATAGGGAAAAGTGATAGAGAATCTAAAAGAAATTCCTTGGGACTGTAGGTCTCACTAGACAGCAGTTAACTGTCATGCTCATTTGTTTCTCTGTCCCTTTTTCCTCTTGGTAGATTATGCCATGAGTCAACCTGATGTTTTATCTCAGATTCAACCAGAAGGAGAACGTAACACAAAGGACCAGGCAGGCCCAGAGGAGAGTGAGATTCCTGCAGTCCCTAGTGAAGGTAAGTGAGAGACGAAATATCTGTTCTTCATCTCCTTTTCCTGGTGGTGAAGGGGGCGCAGAATAAAGTAAGCAGGGCCCACGGGCTTCCAGAGCCATTCAGTGGTAAAGCAGCTAAGATGGGCATTTATTTTTATTTTTATTATTTTATTTATTTTTTATTTTTTGGCTTTTTGAGACAGGGCCTCATTATGCTGTTCAGGCTGGCCTTGCTGTGTTGCTTCTTTCACATCCCATCTTTGCTATTAGAAAATTCATTTATGCTTTTTTCTTTTCTGGATAAAAACTCATAAGTATCATTATCAGAAAGTGTATTCCCTACATCTCACTATGAGGTGAACTTCTATTATGGTCTCAACTACTGTTATTTTTTTCTATTTTATTATGCAACTTTTCATTCAGAAAAGTTGAAGTAATTTTTTTTTTTTTAAGCGCCAGACCGGCGCTTAGGCCACTGAGCTAAATCCCCAGCCCTGTTTTTTGAGACAGGGTCTCACTATGCAGTTCAGGCTGGCCTTGAACTCAACTTTGTAGCCCAGGCTGGTCTCAAACTCAAATGGATCCTCCAACCTCACCTCCCGAATGCTGGGATTAAAGGTGTGCACCACCACGCCTGGCTTGAGGCTGGTTTTGAACTCACTTGGTAGCCCAGACTGGCCTCGAACTGACAGTGATCCTCCTACTTCAACCTCCCTAGTGCTGGAATTACAGGTGTGTGCCACCACACCCCACTTAGTGAATTTATTTTTACTTTGGTTTTTAAACTTCATTTCTGGACAGTCAATCTATATACTTTAAACTTTTTTTTAATTGAAAATGAGCAAATAATGTGTTTGATTTAATACTCTGGTTTTATTCTTACATCAGTGATTATGAACCTAGATATTTACCCAAACTTGAGAATAGAATTCGTATAACTTGGGCCAATCAGTATGTCACAATTTTATTTTATTTATTTATTTTTATTTATTTATTTATTGGTACTAGGGATCAAACTCACAACCTCTTGCCTGCCAGACAGGTGCTTACACCACTGAGCTAAATCACCAGCCCTATTTTTTTTTTTTTTTTTTTTTTTTTTGCAGCACCAGGGATTGAACTCACAACCTTGCGCCTGCCATGGCAGGCGCTTAAGGCACTGAGCCAAACTCCCGGCCCTTCCAGCCCTATTTTTTGAGACAGGATCTCACTATGCAGTTCAGTCTGACCTTGAATTTACTTTGTAGCCCAGGCTGGTCTCGAACTTGCAATGACCCTCCTGCCTCAACCTCCAGAGTGCTGGGATTAAAGGTGTGCACCACCACACCCAGCTCTTATTTTTTTTTTTTAAATCCATTTTATTGGAAGATAAATAGAAAAAAAAAGAGGAAGAAAACTGCAACAAAATTTCAAAGTGCAGCAATTGGGGCAACAATGGTATATACATTGCACATTGTCATCCCCAAATGCACAAGACTGTGCTTTAAATTGTCCCTAACAAAACCAGTACAAATCTTTCTCTTCAATGAACTCAGAGGAATCAGTAGTTCAACTATCTTACTGTTTTTTTAATATACAAACACATGTATATGTTTTTTCTTTCAGCTTGTCACACTAATGAAACAATACAAGCTGGGCGTGGTGGCCCATGCCTTTAATCCCAGCACTTGGGAGGCTGAGATAGGAGGAGCGTTGTAAGTTTGAGGCCGGCTTGGGCTACAACTCGAGCATGAGGCCAGCCTGAGCTACATAGTGCGATCCTGTCTCAAAAAAACTAGGGCCAGGAGTCTGGCTCAGTGATTTAAGTGCGTGAGGCTGTGAGTTTGATCCCTGGTGCCACAAAAAAGAAAAGAAAGAAAGAAACAATACAATGTTTACACATGTGTATCTTATTTATTTCACTAATGAGTATGTTCTCAAGGTGCATCCAATAACCTATAAAAAGTGTCCAGTTTATCATTCTATATGGCTGAGTAGTACTCCATTGTATAAAAATACCATATCTTTTTTATCCATTCCTCAGTTGATGGGCATTTAGGTTGTTCCCAAGAGCTGCCTATTATAAACTGTGCTGTGTTAAACATGGGTGCACATCTATGTTCTTAATTATTTGGGAAGATACCCAGAAGGGGAATAGCTGGGATGAATGGGACCTCCAATTCTAGCTTTTTGAGTGGTGGTCCACACAGAAAAGTGGTTGCACCAGTCTGTATTCCCACCACCAGTGAAGAAGGGTTCCTTTTTCCCCACAGCCCCTTCAGCATTTGATATTGGTTGATTTCTTGATAGTAGCCATTCTCTCTGGGATAAGGTGGAATCTCAGTGTTGCTTTAATTTGCATCTCTTGAATGACCAGTGATGTTGAACATTCTTTCACATATTTATTTGCTATTTGTATTTCTTCATCTGAGAAGTGTGTGTTCATCTCAGATGCCCGTTTTGGATTGGGTCTTTAAATTTGGGAGGGCTAATTTTTTTGAGTCCTTCATATATTCTCAACAGTAATCCTTTGAGGAACAGCTGGCAAACATTTTCTCCCACGTTGTGGGTTGTCTCTTCACTCTGTTGGTGCTTTCTATTGCTGTGCAAAACCTTTTCAGTAGGTTGAGATCCCAGTTGTTGATTCTTTGCGATAGTTCCTGTGCAATCTGGGTTTTGTTCATAAAGTATTTGCCTACACCAGTGTCTTCATCAGTTTTATCTACTCTATCTCCCAACAGATTTAGTGTTTCTGTTTTTATGTTGAGATCTTTAATCCATTCAGATTTTTAACTTAGTACATGGTAAAAGATGTGGGTCCAGTTTTTATCTTTGGCATGTGAAAAGTCAGTTTTTCCAACACCACTTATTAAAGAGGCTGTCTTTCTTCTAATGAATGTGTTTGGCACCCTTGTCAAAGATAAGATAGGTTAGTGTGTCTGCAGTTGTTTTTGCATCTTCTAATCTATTCCACTGATCTTCAGGTCTGTTTTTTTGCCAGTACCACACTGTTTTTTATCACAGTAGCTGTTTTTTTTTTTTTTTTTTTTT
>RJWM01025030.1:0-29742 GCA_004363535.1 Dasyprocta punctata | reverse complement strand
GTCGGAGGAGCGCGGGACCTCGTCGCCGTTGGGGATGGCTGTGGTGCTCTTCAGGGCAGCCCCGCTTCTTCTTTTGAGTGTGACTTCTCGGCTCCTACATAGAACCCTCAACTCACTGCACAGCTCCTTCACCCTGCTGGCATAGACTTTCTGGTTCCACCACTGACCTGTGGCCTTCCCAGCACAGAACCGTGAATAAACTGGCGTGAGCCCTTATTGGGGGCTCTTAGGTTCCCAGTTGGTACTGTGGGAGGCATTGTCATACATTCGGGTCTCTAGTGGGACTCTTGCATGATATTGCTGTGGGATTCAGGCCCTCGGCTATCCTGGGTCTTAGTGTTGTGGACAGATCTTCCTGCACCATCTCGTGTTTAACTTTGGGTGATTATAAAACAGTATTACAAACTCTGTGTCCTGTATGTAGTTTTTCTCCCTGTAACCCCTGACTACAACACAGGTGAATCCACACAAAGACTGTGCCAGGTTTTCTACCCTGATGTAGCATTGCTGGATTATAGGAGACATGCACTGTATAAAGTTTCTCATTTTAAAAATTCTCACCAACATTTGACAGTAGTTACCATGTTACATATGCCCCATCAATTTAAAATGAGAGCTTACGGAACTTTTTAAAGTCAAACTGAGTTTGATTTGTAGTTTGTATACTTAGTCTGCTTTGGCAATTCCAACAAGAACTGCACAGATTTTTAAACTGCTCATTTCTAGTGGCTCATTGTTGTTTCCTTAATTTATTTACTACAGTTTCATACTAAATTTTTCCTACCTAGTAGTTTGAAGAGCACTCTTTGCTTTTTAATTATCCAATAGTTTTACTTAAATTTTCTATGGGAGGATGGAGCTGAACAAAAATTAAAACTTGAAAAAAATAAAGCTGAGTTGGCCATATATTCAGTTATAATTCTGATTACAATGGAATAGAATAAGTTGATTTTTAGGTAATTACATCTTGAATGTTTTAATTTCTTTCATCAGTGACATATCACTCAGATTTATCTGCACCACTGCAGCATCTGCTTAGTATTAAGAACTTCTTCATGTATTCTGTTAGTTTTCTATGCTATTTGTTCTCTTTTCGATAGATCCACAAATGTTCATACTTTTCATTTTATACTGGTAGTGATGAAGATATCTTTTATTGATTATTCCCAAAACAAAGATATGAAGAGAGCCCTTCTTATTGTCATTTTAGGGGAATGTATATACAACATTTCATAAGTTATATTATTGCTATGAAATTAAATAATATACCCTTTGTGAAATTAAACACATTCTATGCTTATCACGATTTTCTGACGGTTTTTAATCCTAAACAGTTTATAAATTCTGTTGTATTTTTTCTTTAAAAAGTGCATCCATTAGCTGGGAATAGTGGTTTATGCCTACAAACACAGCACACAGGAAGGCAGAGGCAGGAGGGCCACAGGTTTGAGCGCAGTCTGAGCAACTTAGCAAGTAAGACAGACCTTGTCTTTAAACTGAATAGTGATTTAGCTCTATGTGAAGGCCCTGGGTTCAATTTCCATACCACATTAAGAAAAAGGCATCCATTGATGTGTTCATGTAGTATTTTTGTGTTTGCTAATCAACTAACTATTATACTAGATGATCTTTATAGTCTTTACACAAGCTCTGTCAAAATGAGGGGTCATTATTAATAATAAACTACTAGATTCCATCAGTGATAGGATAAATGAGTGTAGTTTTCTGTTATTGATTTATCCTTGCTGGGTTATGAGATATATACAAGTATTCTTCAGACTCTGAGTCTTCAGCTTGTCACTTGGTGTCATCTTTGCAGCACACTGACCAGTTGAGTTCATAACTTTACTTGCATGTCATAGCACAATATGTACCAATCCCTGAACTCATGAAGCATTAAATATTTCCTAGGTACTCTCAGAGAAATTTAGAAGTCTTGAAGCTTAAAAAAAACAACAAAAAACAACAACAACAACAACAAAAAAAAAACTGCAAAGCTATGATTTTAGAAAACTCTAAAAACTGTGTCAAACTGCTACAAAAGACCA
The DNA here is from genome assembly GCA_004363535.1 of Dasyprocta punctata. Classification (NCBI taxonomy): domain Eukaryota; kingdom Metazoa; phylum Chordata; class Mammalia; order Rodentia; family Dasyproctidae; genus Dasyprocta; species Dasyprocta punctata. Next base: position 27,694 of record RJWM01025030.1, on the reverse strand, counting down.
GAAATGTTCAAGGAAAGGAAAAGTCTTATTATATTTGACCAAATCCCATATATATATGTATATATATATACATATATATATACATATATATATGCATCTGTCTATATTTATCTCTATCTATATTCATACAATAGGTTTTATAAAAAAAAAGTGTGCCTCACAAATCTGATGAACCCTTTGAGTGTTTAATATAAAAATTTCTTATTTTTTTATACAAATCTTTTCTGTGAAGGCTTGTATCACTTCACTTCTGTGCACCTCATCAACTTTCAGAGAATAAGATAAACATCATCAGAAAGCATTAATAAGTAGACAGTTCAAAAAAATATTTGAAGTCATCTTTTTCTGGGGCTTGATATCATACGTAAACTACAAGGAACAAATGTTTCTTTCCTTGAGGATTAGTCTTCAATCCAAAAAGGAAAGATGTACCTCAGGAATGCTTCCTTGACAATGTGTCGTAATTACATAGTACAAAAGTACATGTGACTTTTGTTACTTTTTGTTAAGCATGAATAAATGATTCAGTATATCATTCACTTATTTTCGTTAAGAATTATTTCCAGGAAGTGAATCCATCATACACCAGCAAATGAAGAACTTATTGAATTAGAGCCTGCATTATTTTTATTTCTAGAAAGCTAGAAAGTCTGATGTAATCAGACTGACTGCACAGTATCTTTCATGTCTTGTGACTTGCATGGCCTTAAATATTAATAAACAGAAGACTCAAAGTGTAGTGAAATGTTTATAATGGTCTCTGAACTGGTTCAATTTATGTATCAACTTTGACTGGGTCACAAGGTGCCCAGAATCAACATTATTTCTAAGTACGTCAGTGAATTTTTGACTTTAGTATTTGAGTCAATGAATTCAGTAAAGTAATAGTCTTCAGCAATATAAGCAAATATCATATCCACTGAACTAATGATAGTACATGATATACTTCTCAAAAGACAACTCCCGGCACTGAGTCTCTCATCTCTCGCTGTTCCTTACTTTTTTTTCTTTTTTCTTTTCTTTTTTTTTTTTTTTTTTGCTACTAAGACTCGAATTCATGACATTGCGTTTGCCAGTCTATATGCCCAGTTCTTACCATATTTCATGCACATCCCTGCATATGCATGCACACATGCACACACAAATTATATATATATATATATATATATATATATATATATATTTTAAAGACATTTGTCAATGGCTTTAAAACCCACATAATCATTAAGTAATATCCCTTTAAATCCTTTTAAATTCAATCTTTTTTTCATTTTGCACTTTGAGTTTTTCTAGCATTACTACAAATTTTATATCTACTATATATATCTGGATTTTAATTCTTCTGTGTCTATTGCTACTTCAGTAGTCAAACACAAGTTAATTTATTCATTGGGCTAAAGCAACAGCTTCCTATTTAGGTCTCCTGCCTTCATTCTGGTATTCTGTAATCTTGTATTGTATAAAAGAACCTAAATGATTTTTTTAAAACTGTAAGGCAGATCATATTTTTAAATGCCTTTCAGATCCTTCCAATTTCTTCTTCTTTCATGCAATGTAAATCTGAGCTCAAAATCTCATTTGACAAAGATCTGGATAATGTGGTTTCTGCTTAGTTCTTTGTATCTTACTTTGCCCCTTTCTCCCTCATCTTTTATGATCTAGATCTCATTTTCATCTATGGCATGTGTTCCTGGTTTATACAGAAGAAAAACTAAAATTGCTTGCTTTTGTCATGAAATTAGCAACTCAAATGTCAGTCCAAATGTCAGACCAAATAGTTGCTCATACATCTATTTTATTATATATTCCATCGTATTAACATCTGTATTTTTGTTATTTCATCATCTACCTCTCTCCCTCACCACCAGGTCTTTGAAAAAGTTCTGACACCTGCCTGTCCTCTTCATGGCTATATTTCCAATATCTAAATTAGTGGAATATTTTCAGTCTTAATTTTTAAGGAAATAAGTTTCTGAAACTTGTCCCATGGAGAAATTCACATCTTGAGAAGCCATAGCAATAAAGCCCAGTGAAGAAGTCTCAGCATCACCATTCATTTGTAGATGCCTGGAAACTAAACTGGCCTTATCCTATAACACTCTCACGCTGACAGTTTGTTTTTTAAGCAACTCATTCTGGCTATCCTCTGGCAAGATTTCATGCCTTGGTAGGCTGTGATGTTCTTGTTCTGTGTTTTCATAATACTGCCTCCTCATCTTTGTTATAATATAGTGAAATTCACTGTTTTACCATTTACAGGCTTTTGAAATTTATCCAATTGTACCGCTGGCCTATGAGAGGCAAGAGAAGCAAGTTGAGCCTTTGTTTTGTCAACCACAGGTATATATATGGAACATATTTTGTAAAAAAAGATTTTGTTAAGAATGATATTTTAAGTTTATTTGTAATATTGTCATCTATAGCTCTAACATTGAGCCTTGATCATCCATTCACATATTCAACAATCAAATTTAACAAATAAGGAGAATATTTCTAACTTTAGAGAGTGAATGAAAGAAAACCTAGGAGATCAGTAAAGAAAATTTTAGTCAAGGGATAGCATACATTAGAAAAAAGTCATCCTAATCCATGATTCACAAATTGTTGTGTTCAGTCTTAGACAACAGTTGTTAAAATCGTGCTCATGTTTATTGGGGAGGCATAGGATGGCCCTTTAGACCTTTGCATGTACAGAGGAGGTCTGAAGGTTTTAAAATTTGCCTTTAGTAACCTCTCATTTCCTTTTGTAGTGCTGGCCTCTGTGTTCATTGAAGTCACTGTTTTCCATAGTCTTTTTCTTCAGGCAGCATCCTGTGATATTCCTCCTAGCAACCCTCTTCTGTAATCTGTGAATAATAATAGAGATATCTATTATCTATTAGTAGAGATACGTGTTAGAGGTAAGATTTGCATTTAAGGTGTGAATCAAATGGTGACAGGTTTCTTAAACTGGAAAAAGAATTTCCACAGGCACCATGACCTCCAGCAAATTCTGGTTGAGATCTAGTGAGAAGTTCCATAAGTAAAGGATGGGGAGCATACACGTAAAAACAACTGCAGTTTCAATATCCCAGAAGTCATCCAGACTGCACTTCAACTCCTCTCTCACTTATTCAGTGTACAATTTAATCCTGGAAAATGCCACAAGGTGTCTCTGAGTCAATTTCTGTTCTCCACCAAACATACCGTAACATAAGCAATATGAAAGCGTCCTATGAGCGTCCCATTTCTGAAACTTCTTAATCTTTATATGTGATTATTTTTTAAAAAATGTATTTACCCAATTTTTTTCCAGAACAACAGACTTCCTTTGCAATTCTTATTCAGTGCCCATCTTTAAAAGAACTAAATCATATTTTAAAACTACTTTTCCCTGAAGCTTCCTTGAGTCTTGCCAATTATCATTGCTTCCTCCTTGTGCTTCCATAGCACAATGTATAGCTCATTTTCTTTTTCCTTTTTAAGTCTTATTGAATGTAAGAAGAGAAACACGCTCTACAGGGCACACTTGGGCCAAGTAAAAGGAGGAAAAGAAATATACCCTACAGTGTGAGGTGGGCCACCACAAGACAGAAAAAACATAGTGGGCTAACCAATTTTCTATTTCCCCTCCTTAGACAAATTACATTATAGTTGCAGATAAAATTATTTAAAAGAACATAAAGGGACCTTAATTTCAGACAAACTTAAGTCTAAACATGGATTTAAATGCTATTCAACCATAGGCAAAGAATGTTTCAACAATTAGCTTAGCTGTGCTTAACTTCACTTTATAAAGACTGTAAGTTTGAAGATGCCATCACATTTAATTCTCTCATATCAAACATGATGCTTAACTCTTTCGTTGATAGAGTCTCACTAAATTTAGTTCACTAAATTCTTGTATCTTAGTCCATCAAAGCAGAGGTGCTTTTAATTTCATATACCTTAAGACACAAGGGCTATGTCCAAAATACTAGGGCTAGAATATCTTAAATATTAAAAATATATCACTTAATCCATAAATATCTGTTGCATATAAATAAAAGATTAAAATAAATATTTTATTTGTAGATAGTAAATATATGCAGTCCCCTACCATTATCATATACAGTAATTACTAAATAGCAAAAATATATAACCAACGTGAGTCAACTGAGTAACATTGCAAAGAGACTTTGCAGAGCAAATAAAACTGTATTGGAATTGAAGAAACATAAAAACATATGGGAAAATATTTCCTACTAAAATTGTTTTCTCCACAGAAGTACAGCGATACAAAAAAGTCTAAACCAGCTTCATACTGTAATAAATTTAATTCAATTCCCAGGTATTATAAGTGATTATTTTGTTCACAAATACAATTTTCATTTAAAACCTTTTACCCTTAGTCAAATTGCTTTCAAATTCAAGATTAGATACAGCAAACAAAAAGCCACCATTCCAGGTTTTGGTGGTGTGTAAGATTGTGAAATTAAATTTTATAAATTGTCTTCAGCAACTTATTTATTTTTGTGAGTGTGGGTGTATATGTACATGTGTGTAAATGTATGAATGTGTATGTATATTCCTTTTAATGTTGATATTCATGTTTAAATTGTGCATTTATACAGCCTTTATAGTGATGCCCACTGTTACCTTATCTTTTTGACTAACAATGATGAGATTTCAGTCATGCTCAACCTTTCCGACAGTGCCAGTGATGGGATTTTTTGAAATCTTATTACTAGTTGCACTGCCTTGATCTCAGATGGAACTTTCAATCAAAAAGGCAATCAGAAGGTTATACATTCGTGAGATTCCCTGCAAAGCCAGTGATCGTATAATACAACTTGTTGCCTTCAGTCCTTATGTGGCCATAAAGAATAATTGACTACTTAGCTCTCAGCACCCGCTTTTTCTTCTGCAAAGCACAGTATAGCCCATCACTCTGTTGAGTCTCAGTGTGGAGTCTAGTTGCTCCTGGGAGATTTCTAAGTCTCATGCAGAGACTTGTCTTACTTTAAGCATATGATTAAGCAACTCGCTCAAAGACACATTTGTCTATTCTTTAAGCATTGTAGCTATACTGGAGATGCAAGTGAATTCAAGGTATATATATATATATATATATATATATATATAAATATATATATATATATAAAATATATATATGTATACCCTTACACATGCATTTTGCCACAACATTTTTACTGCAGTTTTCATATTTTAAAATTTACAATTCTGTGAGGCAAGGGTAACACATAAAGTAAAATTTTTAGCATATCTTAATTGTCTTGCTATAAATTATTTTTTCAATTTGCAATATCTGCACTTGTAAAAATCATTTTAAGAAACAGCACCTTCATACTCTATACGTATATGGAAGGGTAAGAGATATTAAAATGTCTACTGACTAAAGAAGAATTGTATGTGAAAAAACCACACATACGTATATATGATAAAAATTAAATTGATGGAACAGAAAACAATACACAGACATAGAAATAATCACTTTAATAAAGTGAAAAATGCATTAAATTGAGCATGGAATAAGTTCTAAAAGAGGTTAACATCATTGATTTCTTTTGTTTATGGAAGTTCTACTAAATCTTTTACTAAAGTAAAAGCTTCAGCCAAATTGAGGGTGTGTGTGTGTGTGTGTTTGTGTGTGTTCAGACACACTTGTAAATTCAGGTACTCTAAAGCATTGTTTAGAGAGTATTTCACTACTATGAACACAGTATTACTCACTTTACCCCATATTAAAAAATCTAAAATTAGCTTTTATGTACAAAATGCTACAATGCTCACTGCTAAAAAATTAATAAGGGATTCATGTTTTTTAATCTTTCTCCTTGGCAAAATAATTTTGAAACAAGATATGGACAGGTGATACACCAGAAATTACCTCCCAGCCCACCCAATCATCTGCTATTAATTCTATCAATTACCGACGCTGGAAGACATAGATTTTTGTGTTCCTGAAAAGGAATAGTGTGATATTTGTGTTAGATATGATTGTGTGATCTATGACACTTCGCTGCAAAGTAAAGAGAAATAAGTTAGACGAGCAAGAGATAAAAATAGTTTCACCTTGATTTAAAATGTGTAAGATACTTGGAATACTGCTATTGATTGTTACTCTAAGTACTATTAATAATTTACCACCAAGTACTGTTTTGGACACTGTGCTGACATGGTATATGTAAAAGTCATTCTGTATCTTTATTTGACCTCAGTAAAGTATTGCTAGATATTAAATTCTTAGTATGATATTCAAATACTTTGTTTCTGTCACAGTGCAGGCAGCTTCCAGAAGTTACTGCCTTTAGTTTCTAAACCAAACCCATGTTTGTCTTGGGCAGCTCCCAGTCAATGAGCGAGGTGACAGCTGACCAGAGCCTGCTTTTGCCCAGCACGGTCTTATTCTAATGGACAATCTTTCTCTGATGCATGGGCAGATCTGAATGGCAGTCTAAGACTCTTTTGCCAATACTAGAGCTCTGCTCTCTTTATGTTTCCAAGTTTTAGATCTATAATCTCGTTTGAAGGATTTCCCTATCTAATACTGCTTCTTTCTTTCTTTAATGTTTTTATTCTAACACTGTGTCAGCATCTGCTTTCAGAAGCACCCAAATGACACTGCTGAACTGGATTTTAGGTTCTCTACTTTCCTTTATGTAACTGCTGGTGTCTTGTTATTTGATCACTAGCAAGTCATTTATTTTCTTCAGTTTTTTTAAAAAATATATATAAAGACTCTTACAAATAAAGGTAGGTCCTTGGGATGGTTTAGTTAAATATTTTAGGATTTTAGTTAGAGTTGATACTTCTGTAAAAAGGTCTTCACATAGCTGGAAAAAATAATGACAACAAAGGTATTTATAAAAATATATTTCACAAAGTAGGAAACAATACAGGAGTTTCTCTGAATACAATACATGGAGTAAATAAACAATATTGCATTAAAGCAAAGTAGAAAATTAAAATGATCTGCATGTAATACTTGAGTTTTATCATACATTTTTCTACTCCTAAATGGCAGGTTTGCATTACAAATTAAATATGCTCACATCTTCTAGTGCTGTTCTTTTTTTTTTTTTCTTTTTCTTTTTTTTTTCTTTTTCTTTTTGTAGTCTAAGACGTTCTGTGCATTACCATGATTAGGGACAGAAGTGCTAAAAACATAAGCAGTAAAATTATGTACAAATCAGTTCCTGTTCTAAAATAGTGGGGACAATTTGAAGCAAGTTTCTTGGGCAGGGGTTTATATAGGTATCTAAAAGACTAGACTTTAAATATTCACAGGAATCAATATACTTTCTGATGTTTGTGCTTGTAGTAAAAACACCAAATACTAGGATTATGAACAAAATAGAAAAAGTCCAAAAGGTTCTCTGGGAAAATGCTGTTCCTGCCATCACCAGTCACAATAACACTTTCTACTCTAAAGAGACTATTAGCTCTCCTTTTGATAATATTGCCTGCCATACTTATCTCATCAAAATGTACATGTATTAAACATTCATTGTATATATATATATATATTTTATAAAACAATCTAAAGGATTATTAATGAATATAATTTAGGGCTTTTTCCATATAGTCCCTTAATCTACAGATTACCAATTTATTGAATAAAGCATTAATGGACATCAATAAAATATTTATTCTGAGGTTAAACAAATGAATTCACGCACTAGCAATAAAACCTTCTGTCTCTTATGTAGTCCACTGTGGGATACAGTATATCTTTGTGTCCTTGTGGAAGAAGATGAAGTGGAGGGAATGAGGAATCCTGCTTCTAGAAACAAGTTTGTTTGAATGGGATTTCTCTCCTCCCACCACTGAGTTGGCAATGCCCACCCTGGAATGGATTACAAACATGAATTTTTTTTAAGGCTCGACACAATATTTAAAGATGCTATTCAGTCTCTTGAGTGGGGCCAACAATTGTGTACAATGTGTGGTCACCGTACCGTATAATCTAGGAGGCCTCTCAAATCTCCAAAAAAGTCATAATGTACAGCAGACCAAGTATTGCTTTATCATTTGTGACGGGATCCTTATTGGTGAAAGGGAAAAAAACCATTTGCATTCATAAAATCCTTGCAGAAGACATATCAGCAGCAGATTCCTTGCAGGTCCACTTTTCCTAAGAAAGCACCTTTTAATTTTGATTTTTTCCTCTTTATAAACCATTTCTCTAAGCATTAGCTAGGATCCCAATCTTTGTCTGTGGCAGTCAGGTAAATATCAAATATTCAAAGACTTCTAGACACTCCACATACTTAATTCACACTCCACAAGATTTATAACCTCCTAACATAAACTTTTTATTTTCAGTATTTTTTGGTTCAACATTAAAATGTGGTTGAGTTTATAGATGATTGGCGCTAAACTTGCCTCTAAAACAAATAGCCACATTGGTTGTATCTAAGGGGAGTGACCCTAGAATATTACAGAATGCTCAGTTCCAGTGACTTAGTTATGATCCACTGTCAAGTTTCTTTGTCACTTTCACCAACAGAGTAGAGTTCTCCCAGTCTCTTAAAGCGGGGACCCCAGTCACTGAGGTAGTCAAAATTCTGGTCTGAGTCTGATGTGGTGGACTCCAGGGAGCTGAGCGAGCCAGCCACAGACCCTCGGCCTTCATAGCCGTAAATTTGAATGGAGTCATATGGTGGGGCCGTGGGGTCATTATCTGCCTCATGCAGCCTTACATTTATAAATTCATCGACATCAACACCATTTGGAACTGGAGCAAGCCCTTGCCTTGGCATAAACTGCAAATCTGGTTTAATATCCTTACGGGGTAAAAATCCATTAATTCCATCTGGGTTTTGTAAAGTTGCAATGTCAAAAGCCTCTGTGTCCTCCTCCCCTCCTCCTTCGTCATCATAGCGAATGATGTTTTCTCGAACATCTTCATCATCTTTGATAATTAATGGCTCATTTTTGTGTCTCCTCAGAGTTACAAACAGCACCACAATGACTGTAGGAAAAAAATATCAAATGACAATTAACCAAAGGAATACTGCATATTTATAAGCACACACCACATAGATTAAAAGAGAGGGATTTTAAGAAACTTATGATTGTACATCTTGAATAACCCTTATTAGGGATTTAAACTAAACCCATTTCTGAAGGAGGAGCACCAAATTTTGAATAAATAGTATTTTGGATTAATTCTGCATATTAAATGATGATTAAACATAGTTAAATGGACAAGTTTGCATATAGTAGTGATGAGACCTACATTTTATACTGGTATCAACTCTAAAGTAAATGTCGTGAATAGGAAAATAGCAGAAGTCACATGACTAATTTGCTGTGTACCTTTAGAAGCCATTTCATGCTTTTTGCTTCTGTGCCTATTATCTAATAAACACAGAAATTATTTCTATCTAGAATATTTTGTGTTTTACAATTCTTCAAGTCCTTCTCCAATTATTATTTTTTGCACAGAAATGAATGTCAGAATTGTATAGGCAATTTCTTTTCTTAGATAAAGGCTGGAACTCTTTTACCTGCAAAGGTAACCCTAATGGTGGGGAAAAGAAAAACAATGTGTACCTAGCTAACCAGGTCAGCTAAATCAAACTTGGAATACAATATATCAGAGAAGCGTTGTGGAAGACAGGACACTGGGTGAGCAAGACAGATGTAAGTGGGAACACCATCTTTAAGGTGTTTTATTGGCAGGATAAGATAAAAACTTTTTGTTATAATTTTTTACCATCTAATCTCACTTTTATAATTAGATTTTTAATGGAAGAGTTATAGAAGCTTTCCATTAATTTGCAATCTTCACTTTAATTTGATGGTAATACTAATTAAAACAACATTGGAAGATGAAGCTATTTTGAAGGAAACAGGATTTTTGTCAGCCTGCTTCTGTACTTTTTATCTGCCTTTGGGATATGGGATACGATAGACTCGATAACCCAATCTACAGAATGTGTAGATACAGCAACAATCTGGGCATGTGGAAATCTCCTATTTCAGTAGAATGGTGGACAGCAGAATATTCAGTGGTCTTCTTACATGATAGATGCGGTTTTAAGCACAGAAAAGCCCATCACCATTTCCACCAGTATTGAGCTGTTTTGATACTTTGTGCATCTTCTCACTGGTGATGGGATAGAAAAGATATTGAAAGTCATCTCTGTTCCCCTCCTGCTAGTGACCGCCTAGTGTGGAAAAAAACAAAACAAACAAACAAAAAAAAGGAGTTTCTCTTCCCCAAAAGAATGCTGATGCCTGGCCAGGTTACAGTTTGCTGTCCTTATTTACAGTCATTTATAAATCAGAAAAGAAGCTGACATCGGGTTCTGAAGGAAATACGTACCCAGCAGCAAAATGATGCACGCTAATATGGCAATTAGGGCGCCCATACTGAGTCCAATGGGAAGCACATAAGCTTCAACATTACAGGACTGGACAACGCCATCACTGCTGCAGCCACACACCCGGATGGTCAGGGTGCTAGTGCTGCTCAGCGGAGGATTCCCACTGTCACTGATTACAATCGGTAACAGATAGACTTCTTGCTTCTGGCGGTTGAATCCATTATGCTTTGCCAAAATGCTGAGAGAATTATCTGGAAAGAGTGAAAGTTACAATCAATTGCCTCATTTCAAAATGGCTTCCTAAACAATACTTGTGTTTCTGGTTCATCAATCCTCTGCTAACCCCCGCACTACTCAGGCTCTCTTCATCTTTCTTTGTCCAAATTTTCCAATTGCTGTGAACCAAAATATTCAATCCATAACAGGGTGAATGAATGGAGCCCCATTACAAACTAATGGAGTTTTATTATCGCCTTGTAAATACAAAAGGTTATTTTATAAAGTTATCTACAAGTGTTCTTTTGAAAGATGTACCTGATCCCACTTCTCCGTAAATACGTAAGTAGGTTACTTTTTCTCTCATTTGTATTAATAAGACATTCAGCATGGCTGACTGGATAGAATTTCATCACATTTGAAAGTTTTGTTTCAGAAACTCTTTGTTAGCATGCACGAGGCCCTGGGTTCCATGCCCAGCGCTGCCAAAAAAGAAATCTTTGTTAACATACAGACTGTATGTTAATGTAGCATGCAGATTGATGTACTTTGTCAATTTTCACAGGAACCTAAAGAGTCAATAATGTCCTAGAAATGTATTCAAAGGTTTAACAAAAGCTCAATTTATTGCCAGTTAAAAGAGAAATGTCACATATGTAAACTTTTGTAAACAAACTTGTGTACAATACTTACACATGTAAGAAAAAGTGAAAAGTCGTAAGAACAGGAGTTCATTTTGCATGTCATTTGTATGACACTATATTTTGATTGTCTGGACAATGAATAAGGACATTTAACCAATGCTTAAGGAAAAACTTCAGTTGGAAGTAAAAGTAGTCAGTAAGATGTCCTATGCTAGACCTATAATTATCAAAATTTCATCCTCAAGAGAAATTTTTGGTTGTTATTCAGCCCATCTCATGAACTACAATCAAACTTTATACATTGTTAAGCTATTTTCTCATTTTGAGTAATGAAAAACATATACACTTAAAAGAAAAACTAATTGTCTCAAATTGGTATTTTAGTTAAAAGCAAATAAAAAGAAATTGGTTACTGTGTGTACTGTTACGTGGGCAAAATGATTGCTTCAATATTTTTTTTCAAAGAGTGACACATTTCCAGGCCTTGGAATATTGGACTACTTAGTTTTCACATATTTTGCATTTTTGGCATTTTTTACAACAGTTACTTGAAACCATTTCTGTCAGTTTGTGGTCATCCCTATCTTACTGACTTACAAACTAGTCAAATAGATAGACAGATATTAGTAGTTACCCCCAAACTGTCAGGTATTCCCAAAACCTGAGGTATAATTATGTATTTTTCTTCTGTTTAAGATATATGTATGCCTATAATGTCATTCTAGTCAAACATAAAATATGCTATAACAATATTTTTTTCAAATTTCTTCTGGTTGTGCCTCATTATGTAGTAATTTGCAGAATAAATAGAGAGTTCTGATGGAGTTAAACAGTGATATACCAAATTAATCCAGTTATCTGTATTTCCACAACCTAGAAGAAAATATCAATATGCTAAAAGCAAAGGATTATTATCTCAAAAGAGATACAGAATGTATAGTTGTGTTATATTTTCAAAAAGTGTGTGACAAGTTTGAGTACAGTTAATTAGTGCAAGGAACATTTGTGGTTAATTTCATATTCCATAGTTTAAAACAGAAGATGGGAATGGTTCTTCAAGAAGCAATTAATAAAATAACAATGGGCCCTTTGTCTTTCTGTGGTTGACATTATTTATAGGAAAGTAACTTTGCATATTCTCTTTGTAGTCTATCGTGATAATTTAGGAGCTGCAAAAGAATGTTGTTTTTTGCAGAACAAAGCCATTTCTTTTTTACTTTGAAAAGCATTGGTAACTACAATATTAAAGTTAGAGTCATTTTATTTTCACTAATTCTGAAATTTGCATATGTTTTCCCCTTTCTACATACAGAAAATTATTGAGTGAGTAAGTCGTTCTTACTAAATTTTACTTGTTAGCTTCAGTCAACAACAATTCTCTGTATGCTCCTGTTTTTTGTTTTGTTTTGTTTTGTTTTGTTTTTAGCATTGTGTATGTATTTGTATTTGTATAGATTATAAATGTAGTGAATTTCTGAGTAGGACAAATAAAATTATTATTATTGAGCATATAAAAAACAAAATAACAGTTCACACAGTTCAAGCTAATGTTTTTGAAATATATTTTTTAGTCTTGCATATTACAAATATCCTCTAGTCTGTCTACTTAAAAATGTGTTACTTTTTAATTTTTTCAAAATTTTCATTTTAATATAATTAATTTTATCAATCTGTATTATAATCACTTTTATAGTTCTATTTTAATAAGTCCTGATCTTACAAAATTATTTTTTATAGTACTACATCTCTGGCATGGATTATTGTGTGGAATTGATTTTTTGTTTTTGCTTTTTTTTTTAAACTACAACAAAATTTCATAGCACGTCAATCGGCGATTTTTCTATGACAATAATTGACTTTCTCAAGGTTGATCATGGAATAGCGTCCATTATCTCTTTCAAAATGCTTATTTTCACAAAGTTTTCTGCATCCTCATTCTTTTAAGAGATGTCTACTCTGTTGCCATAGTCTGTTTTCCTAAACCTGAATCAATAGCACACTGAATATACATGAAAATGTCATGTATTTAAATTTATCAGGGAATTTTTCCTCTTTCAAGGTGTTCTTCAAGAGTATGTTATTCTTGCTCATTTATTGGTCTGTGACAAACACAGAATTAGATTAACAAACCCCATAGAAATTGCTGAAAGAAATTTGGTAAAATTATGTAAAATTATAAATCAACTTTGAGACCAATGAAAGCTTTATGTTCATTAGTTACACACCGTTTTCATTGTCTTCTTATTTTCTTTAGCATGTGCCAATAAAATTCATATTTTAACTACCAGATTTTTTCACTTTTTTACTGGATTTAACTTTTCTAAAATTAGTTACATATTGAAATTATATTTTTGATGCATTTTTGCTTATTATAAAATGTAATTGTTTTGTATATTGTTTTTCATTTCAAGAGTCTTTGAAAACTTTCTTCTTCATATAAAAATATATTTCCTCAGAGAATTCTACGTAAGTATGAGGCATTCCACAGACTTGCTTCACGGTGAAAACAAAAACTATAAATGAAAATACATTTACTGTCCCAAAAAATATTTCTGGAATATAACCACAAGTAAACAAACATTTATTTAAGAAACTAGACACATATTAGTAAAAACATTGAAAGCCAAAGCCAAGGGCAACATCTGGAAACCGAGAAAAATTTCTGTCAATGCTTTTTAAGGAACCCTAACATGATTAACAATCGAATATTCATAAAATAACAGGTTAGAAGTAAGTGAGACAACATTTTAAAGTGCTCAAAACACACAAATACAAAAACAAACAAAAAACCTGTCAACCAAGGATTATATCCAGCAATGCTATCTTTAAAATAAGTATCAAAATAAAGATATTTCCAGATAACACAAAAATGATTTTGTTACCAGCTTATACTAAAGAACATTCTGTTCAGACTGAAAGTAAGCAAATAAATCCAGATTGTAAGTCAAACACACATTAAAACTAGGAACATCTGTAAAAATAATTATGTAGTTATAAGAAGCAGTATGAATACATAGTTCCAATTATGTAGTTATAAGAAGCAGTATGAATACATAGTTTTTCTTCTTTTTATCTTAGCTACTTTAAAAGCAATTATATAAAATATATTGAATGTACTGTTGAGCATATCAAATCTATATATTAAAAACAAGTAGTTGAATACTGCCCTATCTCACTATGAAAATGTTTAAAGTAGCTAGGAAGAAGTCAGCAAGAAGACAGAATTTTTAAACTATAATATGAACCAATAATATGAACCAATGAACAAATATTTATATAACTTTCTATCCAATAGCAGAAATATTCTTTCCAGTGCACATGGACCACTCTGCAGTGTAGATCATATAAAAAATGTCTATTAATAAAAATAATGTAGAATATGTTCTCCAAATACTGCAAAATAAAACAAAATCAATAATGGAAGAAAACTGTGAAACTCAAAAATAGATAGAAATTGAATGATACAGTCCTTAATAATGAATGCATGTCTCAGAAAAGAAAGTAAAAAAGAATATTACAAAATGTTATGAGATGAATGCAAATGAAGATACAACAAAAAATAGGTAGCAGATGTAGCTAAAGCAATGCTTACAGTGCAGTTTTAGCTTTAAATGTGTACATTAAAGAAGCAAAAATTTCCCAAAATGATAATCTAATTTTCTACCATAAGATGTTGAGAAAAATAGAGCACAGTAAACCTAATGCAATCATAACAAGAGAAATATAAGTATTAGGCAGAAAAACTAATAAAATATAGACTAGAAAAAGAAATCTGATCATGTTTGAGGTAATTATAATTACACATTCTCTACAAATAAAGACTTTTATGCATTTATTTCAAAACACTGGTGCTTCAAATGATTTTCTCTTACCATACTTATCACAATTTGTGATAAAATTTTGAGTACCAAAAATTTAAGTACAGCAATTAATTGTCTGTGTTCTGTTTTTTTAAAGCAATGAAAAGCTGAGTTTCAGAATTTAGTAAAATGCTTTATACAGCTAATGTAAAGGTGCTATTTAATTATTGTGCTTGTGTTATATATTCAATTTCTTTCCTACTTTTTATTTTGTTTCTTTTTTCAGTACTACAAAAAAAAAGGCAGTCAAGTAAGGGAATTCAGCTGTTCACTATCTCTAAACTTGGCTTCTATTTTGCATTATTTAAAACTTTTCAATCATTCATATCTTGATGCATTTCCATTTCACATGCTCTTTTTATCTCTGCATCTTAGACTATCATCCCTGTTTCTTGCATTTATGGCATTAATTTTATCTTTTGAGTACAGCAAACAGAAACACATATTCTGGTAATCATTTTGAGGAAACACTGAGACATTTTCCAAAATAGAATGGTGAAGAAACAATCACTGATACCTATAAACACATGTATATGGTACATCATTTTTAAAAAAAGTAAATTTCTTGAAGCTGAATATTCAAAATTTTCCAAAAGATAGAAACATATTTTGACAAGATCTATTTAAGAAGTGGTTGAACTAAAGAGTATTGGCATTTTCTAGGATGGATTAACAGCTAACCAAAGCTCGTGATGAGGAGTTAAGTGAACCAATAGCACTTGAATACTTTAAGCAACAATACGCCGAAGGCAGTTGTAGAATTCCTCTGTTTGGCTGAGAAATACAAGACATATAACAAGTGAAGATATATATTCCAGTATTTAGGAATATGGAGCAAATACATTGAAAGTTTGTTCACTTCTTTTTACTCTAAATACTGAATCTGGTTGGAAAAAATTGCACAATAATAAACTAGTAAAAATTAAGTCTTTGTGAAGCCTATCTTCTCCAGCATCATTATAACTTTCTATATTATTCATTGAAAGTATAACAAAATATTAAACCTTTCACAAACAAGTGGATAGTTGAGCTACCTAATTAGATCACAGGCTTATTTCTCAATGTTTTCCCATTTCTTTCTTCTTTAGATTTTTCATTATGCCACCAGATGTCAATATCTCAGTATGTATTAGAGTATGTACAGTTTGAAAAAAATATGAGTTTTAATAATACTATCTACCTAGCCATAAAATATTGATGAAGATACATTTAGTTTTCAATGCAAAACAAAAATTCATAATGGATTCTGTTGGAACTTCCCAGATTAGCACCAAACTTAATATTTAGTCAACAATGTACAATTACAGATAGAATGAATGAACACTTTTTAGCATAGAAAAACACTCTATAGTCTGTTTCTGCATGATAACTATCTATCTACAGATGTCTATAAATATTATTATGCTTGTCATTTTCACCTGGAGGAGAGTGGGTTGGAATTTTCACTTACACACCCTATGTTTGATCAAGTAGTACATGAATCTTAACCAGGCTCTAAGGCTAAATAGATAACATAAAAGGAATTTTTTGATTATGTGATGATGGTGGTTCGTGGAATTTTGTCCCTAAAAGATATCGCGTACTGACTTCATATTCTTGCTTTTAATGTTGTTCATTATAATATGCGTTAGAATATTGGAGCAATGATCTGACTGAGTCAGTCCCCCTCCCCGCAAAATACATGTGAACATCCTAATCCATGGAACACGAATGCTACCTTACTTGGAAGAGAGTCTTTTAAAATATGTTAAAACCTTGAGATGCACATGTGAGATTACCTGTTGGGCTCTAAACCCAATAATATGTGTCATGATAAGAGTGAGGCAGAGAAAAGTATGACACACAGGAACAAAAGAGTCAATGTGACCCTTGGATAGAGATTTACATGATGAGCCCACACCAAAGAGATTCCTATGGCCAGCTGCAGTTGAAAGAGTGGACAGTCTCTCCTTGAGTCTTTGAAGTGACCATGGCCATACCAAAGCTCAGTTCCAGATTTTGGGCTCTGGATGTCTGAGACAGTGCATTATTTTATGCTTGCTGAATTGTGCCAATTCGTTATGGCAGCCCTAGAAAAGGGATGTGCTCAGGAAATCTGATTAAATACATGTATAGTTCACAGAGGCAGGAGAAAGTGTTTTCAATTCCATTTTACTTATCAAGAGCAGGGTTTTCAAAAGATAAAGTGACTTGCTCAGTGTTTTTCAAATGGAAGATAAGAGTTAAAACCAAGTCCAATGTATTTTCTATAATATTTCTCCGTCACCTTGGTGAAAATTACCTTAGAAGGCAAGAGGAGATGGATTCTAAGAAAGTTTTATTAAAGCTCCTAGACAAGATGGAAAGACGATATTCTACAAGGAGGTTTTCCAGGTTGTGACACTTGTATTAGAGACAAGGAGAGAACTAAGTGATCAAGGTCACTAATTGTATTTAAGAGGCACTGTAAAGATATTAAAGCAGGGTGCACTGGCACACACTTGTAATTCCAGCTACTTGAGCAGCTGAGTCAGGAGTATAACAAGTTCAAGGACAGCTTGGGAAATTCAGTGGAACCTTGATTCAAACAAAAAATTAAAATGGGCTGGAAACGTTGCTCAGCACTCGCTGGGTTCAACCCTCGGCATCAAAAGATCGAAGGTATACAAATAAAACCCCATACCTTGAGACTAAATAAAATGCAACATATGGACATAAGATAGCATGAGGACGTGACACAGCAAGCATAGCACCCATAAATTCAGCATGAATAAGTGATGATTTCTGGTGCCAGAGAGAAGTACAGTTTTCACAAAATCCAAGTTCCATTTTACTTTCAATCTCAAAGACCTAGATCTTCTGAATTTGATATTTCTCTGCAGTTATTTAGTGTGAGTACTCTTACTCAATATGGCCCATGCACATTTTAAAGATCCCTTATTGCTCAAAGTAAAGGTAAATTTATTCCACTCTATGTGCTGAGAAATGAAACATGAAGATTAATATTATTCATTTTATTGGATGAATACATGTATTAACCAATATACAAAAGTGAAAACTACACCATGAACCAGCTTCTACTTGGTTAGAATGGAAATCTAAAGCTTTTATAAATATCAACAGGTTTTGAAAAATATTTTAACTATTTAGATTTATAAAGATATGCAAAAATACATTTTTAGCATACAAGCTGGAAAAAACTAAATACATAACAAAGTCTTCTGCAGAATTTCTTGGAAAAATTTCAGAAGATAATCCAGTAATGTTAGATACCCACAGATTAGAAATCTGCCATTCTCATAAGATTGACTTCTACCATACATCTATGGATCAAGTAGATACCTGTAAATATTTAAGAAATTTTGAATCAGATAAATCCATTTTCACTGTAGTTGATACATTTGTAGTAATTTGATAAAAAAAGGATAGTTGGAAATAGAGTAAGATTCCTTTGAGTACCAGTTTCAATGAAATTCACGTTTTATGCAAGATGATGAAATCTTTAAATATTACGAAAGGAAAATGTAAGATATGAAAGAAAGTACATATGGTAGATTGTTATTTAGATAACTTGCTTTAATTTGAAGGAGGTCAAGTAACCCTATAATTATCACTTTGTTAGGTCCTGTGATTTCTCCTAAAATTTTGCATTTCCATATGTGGCAATAATGCATGATTGTTTCATCAAACATGCCACCAAAAATGATATGAAACCATTTTTCTTGCTATCATCCATGTCTCCATCTTCATTTCATTCAAGTCCTCATTGATACAATTAATGCTGCTTCAGTTACTCAGTACTTAATATCTACAAAATGTTACTGACTGGGCAACTCAGTGGACTTCTTCAGCTCAGCTATTACCCAATGTGGTCCAATATAATTGGCCATGGTATTTTTTGGTTTTGCCAACTTAAATAAGAGCCTTTGAAGCAGAGTTGTTTTTCTTTATCACATGCATATGAGATTCTATTAAATGTATTCCTATATAGATGTCTCTGGTAAGATTTCAATTAATCATTGGTGAACGAATAAATATATATCTATCAAAGTGAAGATATTACTAATTTCAAAGAACTTCTGAAGCAAAACAAAGAGACATTGGACTGTAACTGGCAAAATATCAGTCAGATGATTTTTCAGTCTTCAATTGTCATCCTGTCCTTCTGTCTCTATTTCTTGACCCTGCTGTCCACTATGCCAACTGTGGCTAATTTAAAACTCTATCATCAAAGACAAACGACAGAAATCGTTAAGGAAGAAGCGACTGTGGCTCAGGAGAAAAGCGAGGGTTTGCTACCACGTCAAATTCTCTCATCTCCTTGCAAATCCTATTTCTGCATTCTTTTCTTAGCTTTTGCTCTAAATTATGTATGAATTTTTGAAACGTGAGTTGCTGATTTAAGTACCATATTCTATTTTTTTCCTAAAACATCAACCATATGCCTTCTTCACTTACCTACTAGGCATATCCGCTTTAATGTTCAATACCACAAATCTAATATTTTAATAACAGATATAATAATATTTAGTTCTTTCTTTTTTTCACATCCACAGTTTTCTTCATGGTTATAACTTAGGATCATCGTTGTGACTGTATAATTATACACATCTCTCCTCATGTCCAGTGATATCACATATTTATCAGTGTAGAAATGTCCAATCACTCTTCAGTAATCAGCTAAAGCTTTACTATGCTTTATGAAACATGCTATGAACAAGTACTCCAAGGAGTTTGAAACATCTAGATATCCATAACTTGATTTTTTAGAAAGCATATGATATATGCTATTATTCATTGGTTTGCTGAAGGTATACTTAATAAGCATCAGTGACTATAAGTCAGTGTATAACAAAAGGCTCAAAATGACGAGCTAAGCCTAAGCAGAGATGTTTAAAACATATCAAATCTTACACAAACTGAATGCAATAAAAGAAGCATACATTACTGATTTTAACTTTATCATTGCTAAAATTTTAAATAAAGTGCCTGTATATGTGTGCATATTTCAAAACATCAGATTATACTCCATAGAAATATATAATTAATATTTACCAAGTTGAATTTTAAAAAAATAACCACTTATTGTATACTAGAAACTGATATATCTGGTCCATTTTCACACTTCAAATTTGAAACCTGTTTCAGTAATTATTTGTTATGTCTGAGCAAATATAACTAAAGGAGGATCATGTGAAAACTTCATGCAATCATTTAGATAGAGATATGCATATTAAAATGCATATTCATGGATTTTGACCTAAATGAACTGAGTAAGAACTTCTGGGGATGGACCCTGAGCATCTGCATTCCAAATAAAATTTTTATGCATAAAAGTCTAGAAAACTTCAGAGCCATTGCGTTCTATTCTTTTTCTTCCCTAAGGTGTTAGCAGTGGTTAATGGGTTGCCGCAAGCTGTCTGAGCTTCACTAGGGAAAATATTACGCTCTGCGTTGTGTAATCCAGCAGGAGAGGCAGCTGATAGCAATTTTCTTGCATAATTCCTTCTTTCCAGGTTTAGTGGTAAAATAGCTGCTAAAAAATTTGGTAAATGATGCAAGAAAGTGCAGCATCCTATGGTGAGCTGAAGTCCAGTGTTTGTCCTTGAATCATTTTAAAGTTTAATATGCTATATTAAAGCAGCTTGGCTAAACATATATCTCTGGGCAGAAGTCTTAATATACAGTGAAGGCGAGAGGATGGAAGGCAGCTATGTAGATAAAATTATCATTTGACTTGTGGTCACATTATCATTCTTCCCAGGTTGCTGAAAATGCCATGTGCTTTTGAATCTTAAAATCCACATTCTTTCTAGTATTGGAAATTGTACTGTTTTGATCATACAAAAATGACTTTACATTAAAGGTCAAACTGATTTGCTTTTCCTCAAATTCACCTGTATATTAGTAGGTTAAAATACAAATGGAGAGAGCAGAAATAAAATGATTGGAAAAAAAATAGATACCTGTGTAGGTCACCCTTACGATTGAAATAGAAATCACATCAAACTCATTCAAACTCTTTTTATTGAAAATGTAATCTGATAAAATTCCCTATTGTTAATACACTATTGAGAAATCCAAATACATTTTGAAGTCATGCATGATTTCATTTTCATACTTTCTTTAAAAATAAAAGGAATTTTGGAATGAGTCTTTTTGAATATTCTCAAGATGATATTTGATTTTACAACCGTGCCATCCATAGTTGACAATGGACATGTGGCATGTCTTGGCACTGACAACAATTAAGATCCTTACCTTTTAATTTGTCACATCTTGGCATTATAAAAGCTGTGCTTAACAAATACAGATAAGTGTACAGAATCTACTCCTTTTTTGAACATTCTGATTCCTGAATAGCTTATATATGATATACATGTCCTTTTTTGTGTGTTTTTATTTGATTTTTTTTTTTGAGATAGGATCTTGCTAAGAAATTCAAGATAACATTCAACTCACTACATTGCACAGGATGGTCTGGAATTATTGGTGATATTCCTCAGCCTCACGAGTGCAGGGATGACAGGCATACTCCATTGAACTCAGCAACTTCTACCAGTTTTGGTTTGTTTGTTTGTTTGTTTTGTTTTTTGTGCTGAGGATTGAACCTACAGCCTTGCATGTGCTAAGCTTTCACTCTATCACAGAGCTGCACTTCAGTCCTTACATGTCTTTGGGATGTGTTTCATTATCCTGAATACAGTACTATATAGTGCCCAAACTCAGAGCATAACAAGAGTTGTGATTTTAATCACAATTTCATTACTAACATTATTGTACTTTAAAATAATTGATCTTAGGTCAGTAAACACTCTTCCAGTATAGAAATTACTAGTTAAGGAAATGAATATCAAAAATTCTTTGAGAAGCAAATGTGTTATTCCACCAAATGTTTTTTCTCGGGTTCTTCTTGTGTTCAAAGTGCTTAATAAATTAAACAAATCATTAATTATCGCTACTAAATATATGATTATCATATACTTTATTTTTGACATAAAGCAGAAGGCTCGAAGTTTTTACAAATGTTTGGACTGCATATTTTCATTCTTTACAATAAATACCTATTTGGAAGCCTGGAAGAAAATATAAAGTACATTTTAAAAAGAAATATACATATTTATGTTGATAAAGCTAAATTTAAAAAAATTCATACTGAAGAAGAATTCTGAGAATGGAATAGGAGATTCTTATGGTATCTAGTTGCATATAGAATAATTTGCAAGTAAATATTCCACCTACAACATTGTAAGTCCATCAGTCAACAGTTTTGATGATCCAGATCATTATTTAAAATTAACTTAATTAAAGACAAGCACACATGAAAGGAATAGCATGAAAATACAACTTTCAAAGGAGGATTAGAAACTCTCTAGGGATAATGATTCATAGAAGATGTCTGTGGTTACTTTTTGCATCTCTATCTTTGTCATCTAACATTAGGTTGCTTTCACAGTAGGGGTTATTAGATAGAAGAGAATTTTCTCTCTTATTCTTGAAGTCTTTTTAAATTCATGATCATGGAAATAATTTGGTAGATATCTTTTTATTTTTGCCTTGAAAACTTTATCCTTCCTTACAGAATTTTCACATGCATGTGTCTCTATTAATTGTGAACACATATATTCTAACTACTGAGGAACATTTTGAGTGTTCCCTCGGCTATATTCTTATCATTTCAGGGTGTATTTCACTCATCTGTAAAGAGCTTATTTCTATTTTTGACATGGTGTTCTTTATGTCATTTCTCCTTTCTTCAAGTGCGAATCAAAGTTTTTGGAAAATGAATATACAGCATTTCCCCTTATTAGTTTCATAACATATCTTTCAGAGATACATGGTTGTAACTGTACAGAGCTATTATTTTTTCTTGTGCTAAATATTTTATTGAACAAATGCAACAAATATAACTTACATGTACAACAAATTTACTCTTTCTTACCAAGAAATATTCAATAGCACTTACTGAATTTATTCTTTTTTTTAACACTTGGAAACAATTGGGATGCATTCTCTGACTTTGTTAGTGACTTTTAATGACAAGAAATATCTCCTTTCTATATTTTTGACAAATATTGTGCATTGTAACTTAAAAAGTCTCAACTCAAGCAAAGCTGAAGTAGAAACTAACAGTATTTCTGAGTTGAAGAGGTAGAGTGTGGGTGTACAGGTGGTTGCTAGTAAAGAAATGGCTGTAGTGTATGTGCATAAGGACACAAGTGGATGAAGCTGAGCAGAAACATAGTTTGAGAAACATTTTAGAGGTTTTTGTTTTATTTTGTTTTGTTTTTAAATCTTAGACAACAAGCTATACATGCATAGGTTGAGATCCTGAGAAGACTGGAAAAAACAACTGGAGGCAAAATACTACGGATATGAGGTTCTAATCTAAATCCATGACTAGCACAAGAATTGGAAAGACTTGAGTTCTGACCACTTAAAGAGCTTACTGACGGCTGGGAGATTGGCTCAGCAGCTTAAGCGCCTGTCTCACAGGTGTGAGGCTGTGAGTTCGATCCCTGGTGCCACAAAAAAAAAAAAAAAAAAGAAAGAAAGAAAAGAAAAGAAAAGAAAAAGAAAAAAAAAGTTCATTGACTGTATCAGGTATTCAATAGGAAAACCAGAAAAACACCCCATAAGAGTAAGAATAAACTAACACTAGGGTAAGGGCTACTCTAGGTCTACCTTATGTGTTTTTATTTTATTTTTTAATAAACCTCCAACAGTTTAAAGCTGTATTGCAGTATAAAATTGCTGTCAAACAAAATTCAAGAGATAATAAGAACTACAGAAAAACCAAGATAAAAGACAGCTAGCAACTTTAGTACCCAGTATTCACATACAATCAAAAGACATGTGAAGAAAAACATATGCAATCTATGATCAACAGGAGTGTCAGTCAATAGAACCCAAAATAAAATGACAGTTGGAAAGACACTCAAAAATTAAGAGACATGTTTAAATATAAGTACTTAAAGGACTAAGAAACATAGAAATATTTGAAATAATATATAATAATACATGGAAATTATAGAGTTTGAAAATAATTACCAGTAAAATTTTAGTTGATGGATGTGACAGCAAATTAATTATTGTATAAGAAAAGATCTGTGAGCTTGAAGATTACAGTAGTAACTATCCAAAGTAATGCAAGAAAATAAATATGACTGCTGAAAGAAAAAAAGGATAAAAAAAAACCTTACTCTCCTATATGACAAAGTCAAGTGCAGTAACAAAGGACTGGGGATATAGTTCAGCGACACAGAGCCTGCCTGGCAAATGCAAAGTCCTGAGTTTGATGTCTGGTACCAAAGAAAACGTGTGTGTGTGTGTGTGTGTGTGTGTGTGTGTGTGTGTGTGTATGTGTCTATGAGATGGGGCAAAAAATAATAAAGATTGGATATACTGAAAAATGTCATCATATGGACTGCATCACTGAGAGTTATGCAGTTTGAAAGAAATTATTCCAGATACAAAAATTCAAACAAAAAAACCTCAAGGTTTTTTTGATATCCACATATCTTATATGTGGATAACTAAAAAACAATATCTTATCAATTAGCAAATTATTTACATATATACTGATTAAATTAAAAGCAACTTCATTGTGATTTCATGATGTATGGAAATAAATTTGGAGGCTGTGATAACAGGATGGCTACTGAGAAAACAGAAATTTATCGTTATAAGGTTTTTATATGATATGTCAGTGGTATAATGCTATGTTGACATAGACTTTGTTAACAAAAGTAGTAAACCTGAGATTAATGATGATAATAATAATTAGAAAGCTATTGCTAATGAGTTGATATAAAATAAAGCACAAAATGATCAATTCATCCCCAAAGAAGGAAATTTAAAGAAGAAAACAGGGCAAAAATATAACAGAATGGACTAATAAACACTAAGCTGAGTATAGCCAAGATTACTTAAAAATAGACTAAAACCTCAGATAAAGAAGCAGACATTGCATGGCTAGACTAAAAGAACCAGAAGGACACTAATTATAAAAATCCATGGAATATCATTTAATTGTAAAGTTTTAAAGTCATGAAGAAGATGACAAGTGAAATCATAAAAGATAAATAATATGAAAACATTAAGAAAAGTCTAATCATTAAAATTCTTGGGTGTTAATTTTAGTATCAAGTAAAGTAAATTTTTGAACAATGACTTTTCAATAACAAAGAAGGATATTGCATAATAATTAAAAGGTCCATGAAACAGGAAGATACACTGTAAAAATTATATCAACATTATCTAGTGGGAATTATGCTAGGAATATAAGCTTGTTTCAACACTGAACACTAATTACCAGATTAATGGAATAAAATAAATGAAATCATATGATTGTTTCAATAGAACATGAGATTTAGAAAATCACTATTTATTCATAATAAAAATGTTCAGCAAACTTTGAGTAGAAAGAAATTTTCCTCATCAAATGAAAGTCGTTCATAAAAGCCTTTTAGATACTATATTTAATGCTGAAAGACTTAATATATTTCTCACTCATCAACACCTCTCCCAAAATAAAAATATTCCCACTCATGGATTCACAAACAAATATTCATAGGAACATTATTCACAATAACAAAAAGGTGAAATAATTCCAGTGTTCATCAGCTGTTGCATGGATGATCAAAATGTGGCTCAAACAATGGAATAGTATTTAGCAATAACAAGAAACAAAGTCCTAATATTAAATGCAGTTTATTTTTATTTATTTATTTATTTATTTATTTATTTGGAGGGGGTATCAGGGAGCGAACTCATGACCTCACATTTGCCAAACAGGCACTTATGCTGCTGAGCTAAATCCCTGGCCCCAACTGCAATTTAAATAAACTTCAAAATCTTATTAAATTGAACATGGCAAATACAAAATCATATACTGTATTGTGTGAGTTCATTAATTATAAAACGTCCAGAAGAGACAAGTTTGTAGAGTTAGAAAGTAGTTTATTGTTTTTGTGAAGCAGGGCTATTAACAGGCAGTGAGTGTCAACAGACATCAGGGATGTTTCTGAGGTGCTGAAAATGTTCAGAATTAAATTGTGAAGAAGATTGCACAACTTTTCTTCACTAGCCCTCATAGCAACATCATTAAATTGTATTGTATTATTTCTCTTAAAACTGCTAAAAAAAGTTTGAAAGAAACTAAGGGTATCATTATGTTTATATCAACATTCACATAAAAAAACCCCAGCATATTCTACACCTTTAAAGATTGAAATAGCCACAAAGACAAAACCATGATCCCATGGTCTATCCCCAGAATGTATTTTAAACTATACTGCGCATGAATTGCCTCCTGACAATAGCTAGTATGTTCAAAGTTTCATATGGTAATCTGGATGATGCTACCAGTATTCATGAGGCTTTGTAGAAGATGTAGAAAACCTCACTAAATCTCTGGGAGAATAATCTCTCAAAGTAAAGAAGGATAAGCTCCTGGAAGTAGTACATGTTTTAAAAAATAGCCACACAACTCAGTAAGTAGATCCTGCTGTTTAACTTCCCCTCTATGACAGAAAACAGCATTTTCAGTTTTTTTCTCCTTTGTAAAATGGGAAACCTAAGCCAATCTTCTGAAAAAAGTGACAGCATTTTACTTTTATAAGAAGTCATTTAAGAAGGAAAATTATTTCTATGGGCATTTAACGGCTTATCAATTTTTACTGATCAGATACAATGGAAGTTTATTTATTAGGAAAAATAGTAGTTTTTTATTGTTTAACTTGAAAAGTACTAAGATGAAAAGAAAAGAAAGCTGATTTCAAAAGACTCTCAAGTGATAGTCAATGTGAATTCTCTACTAACTACTCTGAACTCTGATTTTTAAATACCCATTTGTGAAGATCTTGATATTCAAGAGAGTGTGGTTTATGGAGGTGATGTAATGCTTGTGTAGTCCTTTTTTTTTTTTTTTTGCCATGTACTTACAGTTCAATATTACTTTGGCTTTTAAAATTTTTGTTTCCTCAGTTTGTCTGCAATTAAAATTTCCAATTAATGATGCTTAGGTTTTTTTCTTGATTAGTCATCTGCTCCTTCAACTGTGACTTTAAAGACAAAGAAGCTTGAAAACTACATGCATTTTGTGTTCCATTTTTTTAAACATAAATTCTTGTTCCTGTCCAAGAAAGCAGGGGAGCATTTGTAATCATTCAGCTTAGTTTTGGATTTTTTGACCCTTGTGTATAAGCTGAAATGTGCAGTTTGCCAGTGACAGTTGGAATTGAAAGTGGTAGATTTTACCATTGCCCAGTGATAACTATTTATGCATTAAACTATCCCCAATTATATGGACCAAAAGTAGCTATATTAAGAGAAAACTTAAATAGAGCATGCTATAATATTCATGAATGAGTGATTTGATATCTGAAACTTGCCACAAAGATATACAAATATGGGAAATCACTGAAGAAATGAGTGAAATAAGATTAGGTCTGGGTTGAGACATTTTTTACATTGGAGATTAAGGTATGCAGAGTTCAATAAAACATTTTGTCTGCTTTTATATGTTCCTAATATTTTTCAATGTAAAAAGTATAAAAATAAATAACCAAGATAGACATTTTCCAATAACATCTTTGTTTTTTATTAGGTTAGTGGATTTGTACAAAACGTTATACCTCCTCACATAATCTGTTGCCTAGCTAAAAAATGGAATAGC
>RJWM01025029.1:0-29615 GCA_004363535.1 Dasyprocta punctata | reverse complement strand
AAAAAAAAAAAGAAAAAGAACCCCCCCCCCAAAAAAAAACAGATCCAAGGAACAGTGGAACAGATTAGAAAGAAGATCTAGAAACAACTCCAAACATACTCAGCTACTTTATCTTTGACAAAGGAACCAAATATGTTCACTGGAAGGAAGATAGCTTCTTTTATTATGGTGCTGGAAAAACTGACTTTCCACATACTGAAAATTAAAATTAGACTCACATCTTTCACCATGTAGTACACTAAAATTGAAATAGATCAGAGATCTAAATATTAAAAAGGAACACTGAATCTTCTGAGAGAAAGAATAGAACTTTTGAAGACCTTGGTGTTGACAAAAACTTAACAAAATTCCCATTGCATAGGAAATATCACAGAGAATGAACAAGTTGGATCTTATTTTATTAATAAAGCTTTGCACAGCAAAGAAAGCACTGACAAAGTGAAGAGACAACCCACGGAGTGGGAAAATGTTTTGCCAGTTAGTTGTTCTTCAAACAAAGGGCCAGTATCTACAATATATAAAGAACTCAAAAATAGCAGGCCCCCCCCCCCGAAATTTAAAGACTGAATCCAAAAATGAGTGTCTGAAATGAGTAGACACTTCTCAGATGAAGAAATACAAATGGCAAATAAATATATGAAAAAATGTTCAACTTCACTGGTCATTTGAGAGATGCAAACTGAAACAATGCTGAGATTCCATCTCACTCCAGAAAGAATGGCTGTTATCAAGAAATTAACCAATAACAAATGCCTGAGGGGTTGTGGGATAAAGGAACCCTTCTACACTGTTGGTGGGAGTGTAGTTTGGAGTAACTACTGTGGAAATCAGTGTGGAGATTGCTCAAAAAACTAGGGCTGGAGGTTCCATTTGACCCGTGTATTCTCTTACTTGGTATCTTCCCAAAAGCATTAAAAGCATCACACCACAGTGGTATATGCACACCCATGTTTATAGCAGCACAGTTTATAAAATAGTTTAATCTTGGAAAAGCCCAAATGCCTATCAGTGAATGAATGGATACAGAAGATGTGATTTTTCTTTTTGTATAGGGTAGTGCTTCTCTGCCATAAAGAAGGATAAGCTCGAGACAGTTCTAGCTAAATGGATGCACCTTGAGACTGTATTCTTAAGTGAAGTAAGTCAGACACACATGTTCAAACACCATGTTTTTCCTCTGACATGAGAAACTGAAAGTGTAAATAAGGACCAAAATATATGAGATGCCGAGAAATGGGAAGAAATTCAAGTGAGAAGGGGAGGAATGGAGAGGGGAGGAGGAAAAGAAGGAAGGGGGAAAAAAAACCCTTTTGTAAATAAGGGAAGAGTGATTGAAGGGATGGGAGGGGAGTGGGAATAAAGGAGGAATCAGGATACGTTGTGCACAGGTACAAATTCCTTATGGTGAAGGCTATTGTCATGTATATTTAAAGCGTACCCATAAAATAAATAAATATTTTCTTCTTAAAAAAGAGATGGAGAGGAGGAGGTGGTTGGCAAGTGCACATGAAGCTGTGATGCTTGCTGGGAGGATAGTCAGGCTTAGAGAAGAAAGGGAGGAGTCAGACCAGCTGCAGAAACACAAACAGGAGCCCAGAGAGTTTTCGCGTCGGGCCTTCCTTCCGTGAGCGGAGGGACCGCTCCCGCTCCCTTCCCTGGCGCAAGGTCCCCGCCAGTGCTTCCTGAATGGGAACTGAGCTGTCTGAGGAGGGCACTGGGGATACACAAGCCGTCAGTCTGAAGCAGGCAGCGAAGGACTGGCAGTTCAGCATGCCAGTGTCATTCCACAGATAGTTACCTGTTTCTCTTTCTTTGATCAGGTGTACATTTTTTTTTTTGCTATTTTTATATTCCAGTTACATAACTAGTTCTCTTTTTGCTATACTACCATGCTGAAATGTATTTAGGTTTTGGAATATTTAATATCAACTAACAAAAGAGTTTTTTTTCTTTTTTTTTTGTTTTACCCATGGAGGGAATGTTTCATAAGTATAAAGAAGTGTTAGTTTGATTTAGGAAAATAAAATGCCTGGGATTTTTGGCTCTTTCTTTTGAGAATATTATAAAAACAAATTTTATCTGTATCTTACACTTGCAAATGGGAAACCTTGATATATGCATTTAAGTGCGTATAGAAGAAATGCTTAATATGAATTCTAGATCATGAGACCTCGTGGCAAAGGTATATTTTTCCTGAAAAATTAAATATTTTAGAAGGAATATTTGCATGAGAAGTATCTTCCTTTTCTCTGAATGCCATGCTTTTTCCAGAAACTGGTAATTTCCTTTCGGTATTTTAATCAGTGTCTTTCTTTTTTCTAAAGTGTGTTGATAGTGATCAGATACTTGAATTTGAGACTCTTTAGCCTTGTAGATCTCAAAAGTATCAGTCTTCCTCAGTGGGGAGATCATCTGAATTGGGAATGACAGCATTGATTCAGTACAGAATAACAAACTTGCATTTACTGACGTGATGGCATAAAAAATGCAGTGTGAAAATTATAGGTCAGCTGCAAGGAAGAGAGGGTCCCTTGGTGTTCAGAGCTCTGGAGTTATCCAGGGAAGCTAGCAGCGATTTTCTGCACGACTCTGTTGAGTTAAAATTTTAACTAAAAAGAAAGCATCACCTTTTGTTTTTAAATTTTACCAGAAAAGTTTAATAAATCAGTTGTAAAAGAAGTTAAATGAAAAAGTATAAACAGTCTTTTAAAGTTCTTCAGATGTTTCTGTCGCTTTGCCAAAGTTGAGAAATCTTGGTTTCTCTGAATAGATGACCATGTCCTAGGTTCAGTTGGACTGGCTTCCTAAAAGTAAAACATTTCTTTTTTCTTTTTATATTTTAGCATTTTAAAATTAAACATTTTTAACTGATACATGAAATTTAAAAGGTGTACATATTAACTGGGGTAATGTGATGTTGTAAACATGTACATTGTATAATGTTTAAATCAGGTTAAATATATCTATCTCAATTATTTCATTATGGTAAAAGCTTTCAAAATCCTTACAGCTTTTGGTAATACACACTGCATTACTTTTTAGTTTAAAATTTATTTTATTTTTTAAAAATTTAACTTTTGGTTGGTACATGTTTACAGTACGCAGTGATCACATTTCTTTGGCGGGAGTTTGTTCATGTACATAACATACCTGAATTCTTTTTTCATTCTCTTCTCCCCTTCCCCGCTCCATTTCCCCTCCGTTTTTCAAAAGACTTACCACCCTGTTTTTTATTATCTCTGTTTTATTTTGCTCTTTAATTTTTATTTATGCTTTGAGTTTCTCATATAAGAGAAACTGCAATATTTAGGCTTATTTGTCTTAATTTGTGTCACTTAATGTTATGGTCACCAGGTGCATTCATTTTCCTACAGATGATTCAAGTTTTTCCTTTTTTATGATAGGATAGTACTCCATCATGTATAAATACCACATTTTCTTTATCCATTCAGTCTCAAAAAACTAAAACAAGAAATTTCATTTGATCCGGCTATTCCCCTCGTAGGTATCTTCCTGAAAGAGGTACAGACTTTGTACCACGGCGACCCATGCACACCCATGTTTGCAGCAGCACAGTTCCTAAGAGCTGACTCTTGGAAGTGGCCCATCTCTGCATGCGTTGTTTTCCAGTTACCCTGCTGTGCAGTTGTACATCAGAACTTCTTTCTCTTATCTAACAGAGCACATTTCTTGAGTGCATTAAGCTAATACTCAACACAGGAAATAATCTGTAGACCAAAATTCTCCTGAGAAACAGGTCTTTTAGGTCCCTCTTCAGGGCTGGTCTCTTCTGCTCTGGGAGTTCTGTGATTTTCTCACCTGTTCTGTGAACCAGCCACAATCCTTCTGACTCCTGATGTCTGACTCAGTGCTGTGACTTTGCATTTTGGTGACTATTTTTTCTCTCTTCACACTGTTTCTTGTTTTCCTTGTCACTGCAGCTTTTCTTTCCTGTGGCTTCTGGGTCCCGGCTCTCTGGGTTCAGCAGCTCTGTCCCGCCCGTTTCCAGGCGGCTCTGCCCGCTCAGTACCACCCGTGGGCCTGCTCCCGCTTGGACAAACTCCGTCCTCTCCCGAGTCCTGCCAAGCCCCCGTCTCCATGTAAGATGCAGTGTGAATCTTGCCTGCTGATGAAAAGTGGAAATTGCTCTGATGGACCTTGAATTCTTGGCATGATAAAAACATTTCCCCTCTCCCAGCTAAATGAAAACCAGTCTTCAAAATCAAGGATACATTTCTAGAGAAAATGGCTGCATTTTGCAGATTTCGCAAGGATGTCCCATGATGGCTTTAGAAATCCTTTGTGAGGATAAAAGAATCATTTTGAAGTTATCCTCCATAATCATATACAACGTGTAGGACACTCAGAAAGAAAAACGACAGTGTAGACATCGATAAGTATCATTTTTGTTATATTAAAATTGATCATCCAGACTAGATGCCATGTGACTGAAGTAGGTAAAATGCTGTAATAAAACGGGAAAACATTATAAAAATGGCAACTCACAAAAAATTAAAACATTGTAACTCCTCATATAAAATAACTATTAATATGTTCATATGTTTCTTCACTTTTTAAAAAATTTCTGTTTGGAAAATACTCTAGAAGATTGGGTTGCTGTTGTCTTCCATTCCTATAAATGTTTAACTTAAAATTTGCTATAGGTTTAGATTTTCCAGACTTCTCAGAATCCTAATCTGGTAAAAAAAAAATATATGAATACTGTCTTCACAGTGATCTTTATTTAATTGATCTAGGATGGGATCTAGAACCTGGTAATTTTTCAGGTTCCCCAGTTGTTACAAACAACTGATACCTAGATGCCTCCCCCTGCCAAAAAAAAAAAAAAAAAAAAAGCCTTTCTACAGTCATAGGTGGATTTTGGGAGTGACTGGATCGGGTGTGTGTGATGCTGGATTGCCCACTGATGGTTTAGTACAATTTCAAGTATGGGTGATGGGTTTACTGAAGAGGGAAGACCCACCTTGGCTGTGGGTGGCACCCTAATGCTGAGGTCTGGAGGAATAGAAAGAAAAGAAGGAGAAGAGCTGCTCCTTCTGGCTGCCGTGCCATGGACTGTTTCTCCTCCGAGATGCCCCTTTGCCATATGCTGCCCTTCCTGAGAGCCAGCTGACTGTGGACTGGAACCTCTACAGCCTATAAGCTGAGAGAAACCTCTTCTCTTTTAACTCATGGGCACCAGGTGTTACGTCCCAGCAGTAAGGCAGTAGCTGAGATACCAGTCTTTCTGATGTGCTGCTGAGGTTGCTGACTTTTCACAGTGGTGATCAGAGGCTGACCTTCTCCTTTCTCCTTGTCATTTGGAATGTGCATCCATCCGTTCTGCGAGTTGATCTGCCTGGTCTCTGCTGATGATGCCCAGACCAACGCAGAAGGCTGTGGAACAGTATCATTAAATGCTTACTGGACATTTTTGTTTCCCTCAAAATCCTTGTGTTACCGGCCGATAGCTTTAGCAGTCACCATACTGGAAGAGGTGTAGTTGTCTTCGACACCGTCTCCTTCACTGTCCGTTCCTGCTGTGGGTTTTGTCACGAAACTTGCCATACTCCCTGCTTTTAATTCATCAGTGCAGCTGGAGCCTCACTATCCAGCCTGGCTATTAAGCATGCAGCTCCCTGATTTTCTCAAATCTAGGTCCTTTAACAACTTACGTATCTTGCTGATGCCTGGCAGGCCAGTTTCTCCTGTGCTTCAGTTTCCACACCTTCTATTACTTCCTGTTTCTTTGCCATATCAAAGTTCTTCCTGCTTTAGCCCAAGCCTTTCCACCTAACAGTATTTAATACCATTTTGCTTTTTTCCCTGACAAGTCTGTCATGCGTGCTCTGTAGCATGCTTTAATTTGATTAATTCAGATTTTCCCAAAGTTAACACTTCCTGTTGATGACAGTTGAGATGCTGTTCTTTTGGTGGTACATGAGTGAACTTCAAAAATATGTGGCAGAATATATTTAAATTTAATGTAAATTAGGAAAAATACACGTACAAAATACATGATTTGTGTTGCTTAGACTGAGGTTAAAGTAAATATTGAACTGTTTACATAAAATATTAAATGATGTTGAAAAACTAGGGAGCTGATACAGGAATAGCTGACACCCATTAAAAGAGTGAACTGTGTGAACTATGTTCTTCTCCCTTTCTAGAATATGCAGGGGGGGAGTCTACCCTTCTTCTTAGGGCTAACTTAAATGCATAATTCTCTGTAAAGTACCAGGTCTGCTGGGACGACGTAGCGCAGTGCAGGATGAGAAGTAAGGCAGCGCCTTGGCTGGCGCCTGTGCCTCGTGTGCTGGGCCCTGTTGATGGTGAGACGAGTTGGGCGGCAGTGCAGGAATGCGAGCTGCTGCTTCCCAGGGGAGAAGGAGAACCAAAGCCAGCACTGGTATTCCAGGGAGCGACCAGAAGAGCGCATGAGCTGCTCTCAGTTTAAGTGCAAGCTGGCTGCTGTCTCCTGAGCCCTGGACAATTGAAAAGAGAAAGAAACCCCAGCATGACTGAGAAACACCAGAGTTGCAGTGCTGCTGTGCTCGGTCTTTGGGTGCTGCACGCCCCCTCGCCCCCCCCCCCGTCACCTGTGTGGGGAAGGAGGTGGGACCAGGAGCCAGGCTGCTGTGAGCAAGGTGTGAGCTACAGCTGGCGACAGGAGGGCAGACCACAGGCAGTGGGCATTGCGGTTCATCCGGGCTCTTGCTTTCCACCTGACTACTGGTTCTGGAGCCCAAAGTAGCAGTTAGTGTTACTCACCCTCTTCCCACTCGGGTAGCACAGGCTTCTCGTGGCTGAGCAGGGAGGTCTGTTTACCTTTCCCCCACTTTTTCCCTGGGGCTCTCCCCAGGTGTGTGAGAAATCAGGGTACCTGGACGGCTCCTTGCCCTCTCCCTCCCCCTGGGATTAAAGCAGTCGCTTGTGAAGCCAGCTTTTGACAAGGATGTTCAGGAGGCCACCAGTGGCTTTATTTTAATCAAATGAGTGAAATCAAGGTGTGTGAGTGAGCACTGTGGGTTTGGGGCCAGGCTCTGGGTTCAGCTGTGCCCGGAAGAAGGTGGTGGGGGCGGCGAGTGCTGTGGTTGCTTCGGGAAGGGGGGCCTCGGACACACAGTTCCTCCCCACCCTGTGCAAGTGCAGGACGCCACAGCCTCTGAAGCTTTATTAGGGCGCCTCCCACGTTTCCCTTTACCTCCTGCCAAGCCTCTGCTGGGTGGACTGGTAGCAAGTGCTCCAGCTGATTTACAAGTTTCATTTAAGAGACAAATGGTTAGGTTTCATCCAACTGCTTACGGCATTCTGGGCGCTGTACGGGAGTAAAGAACCAATGTTTTAGTTCCTGGTTTGAGTGAGAAGTGGTTCTTGTCTGGGCAAGTTGAGACTAGAGGGAACTAATGAATGAACTCACTGGGCTGCTTGTTTACACAGTGGGGCCATCAAGCTTTAGTTGCTAATAGTCATCCATGCATGGGCTTTGAGAAAATCTAAACAAAACCGACTGGATACTTCGAACTGAGGTCTGACGAAATTTGGCAGTTTATTCTTCTGCCACAGAAAGATTTCAGGTTTATATTTCAGCATGGGAACTCCACCTCCTGGTGAATGTTGCTGGTGTGAGACAACTCACAACATAGGTCCTGCTGTCCCCTTTTATATACTTTACAAGCATGTGGTGCCTTCCAGGGGACAGCAGAGCACTCTGGTTATACACTGTGTCCATATGTGTGTGGTGGGAAACCTTTAAAACTTCGTATTCTCTTCCTCATAGGATTTGGGTTTACCTAGAGAATACCCTTTGTGTGCATCTGGTGGTTAGATACAGTGTGAGACTGTATTATATCACAATTATTTCCTGTCTTTTCAATCTGCCTATGTCTTGTGCTTGTTTTCAGGATTACAGAAATTGTAAGAGCTCTGAAAATGACTACTTGTAGCAGGCTTCTTTACCATGAAGCTATTTCTATGTCGGTCCTCGTACCACACATCATTTTCCGAGGAACGTGACTCAAGAGGATTCATTTGGAGGAAAAGCGACACTATCTAACATTCTGTCTGCATGATAGTTAAGATAGTTATACTACTAATTTCTCTTAGTTCATTGAAAAGAAAGGTTTGTGCTAATATTGTTTGGACAATTAAGTGCAAATATTTTGTACTCCGAGTAATTTAAAGATAACAATCTGCAATGTATTAACCATTGCTACCCTCTAATTATCATATTTTGAAATTTTGTTTTATATTTTTTCTCTCTTTAAAATAAAAGAAAAAAAGATCATCCAGTGAGGAAGGACAGCCTTGACAGTGAATGATTTTGGGAAAACTGGATAGCCACATGAAGAGTAATGAATTTAACTTCTTGTAGCATAAAAACTAACTCAAAATGGATCAAAGACATAAATACAAGAATACAAACTATAAACCTATTAGAAGCAAATGGGAAAAGCTCCATGACTTTGTTATGGACAATGGTATTTTTTGGATATGACCCCAAGTATAGAGACAAGAAAAGCCAAATTGACAAATGGGGTTATATCAAACTAAAAACCTTTTTTACCACAAGGGAAATAGGCAACTGAGTGAAGAGACAAATTTCACAAGAGGACAAATATGTGTAAGCTGTATGTCTGATAAGGGATTAATATTCAAAATATATAAGAAATTCATTGGTGTAAAAAATAATTTAAAAAATAGGTAAAGAACCTGCATAGATATTTCTCAAAGGATATTCAGACAGCCAACAGATGACAGAATGTTCACATTACTAATTATCAGGAAAATGCAAAGTAAAACTACAGTGAGATCACACCTGCAGAATGACTGTTATCAATAAAGGTGAGAGATAACAAGTATTGATGAGGTTGTGGAGAAAATGGAAAATGTTGAAGGTGATGTAAATTAGAATAGCCATTTAAAAAACTTGCTGTTTAAATTTAAATGGAAGTACTGTGTGATCCAGCAGTCCCACTACAGGGCACATATCCAAATGAAATGAAATCAGTATGTCAAGGAAATGTCTACATTTCCTTGTTTACTGCAGTACTGTGCTCTCTTTTGTTAATTTTTATGTTTATTTTTTTTTTTTGCAGTACTATTCTCAATAACCAAGATATGGAATCAATTTAAGTATTCATCGGTAGATGAAAGGGTAAAGAAAATGTGGTATACATAATAGAATACTATTTATGAAGAAAATTCTACCATTTTAAAAACTTGGGTTAATCTGCAAGACATTATGCTAAGTGAAATACAGTAGGGCAGAAAGACCAGTGTGGCTTGTTTTCAGTTATATGTGGAACCTAGAAAGGTTGAACTCAGTGGTAGAATGAAACAGTGGTTACTAGGCTTGAGTGAGATGTGGGCGATGATGGGAAGATGTTAGTTAAAGGCTACCAAATCTCAGAGGGGAGGAGTAAGTTTAGAAGATCTGTTGTACAGCAGGGTGACTGTAGTCAGTAACAGTGTATTCTAGTCCTGAAAATTGCCAAGAGAGTGTGTTTTAAGTGTTCTCTCCATGAATGCTTTTGGGGTCATATCCAAAATGTTATAAGTATATGAAGTGCTGCATATGTTAGTTCACTCAATTTGGGCATTCTGCACTGTATACATATTTCAAAACATGCTGTACGTGATAGATATGTACAATTATTTGTCAATTCAAAAACCTTTAGGAAAGAATCTTGTCACCCCTCCAGGATTATCATTCCTCTCTTTTCAATATATTCAGTGCTTTCTCAATGTAAAAATAATAAAAACACAAGATCTTTGTTCTGTTCTCTCTTTGTAAGAGCAGCAGCATTGACAGTGAGTGCACTTATTGGGGGGCCACTGTAACTAGGAGTTTGGCATATTAACTCGTGAGTCCTCATGCTGTGGTTCTCGTTTAGCTGATGATGAAACTGACCCTGAGAGATTAACATCCCATCCAAGGTTATATACCAAGTAAATGCTGGCCCTAGTTTTGACAAAGCTTCTGCACATTTCCTTACACTGAATGGAAACAAGTAAAAGTTCTCTAACTTCTTTCCACTTGTGAATGATTTTACAAACATTTAAGGAAGCAAAGAAATTGTGCTTTTGAATTCTCATTAATAATGGAGTTAAACATGCCACAACTGGCTTCTGGTTTCAGTCCGTGATCCGGTGGCTCCCAGACAGAGCCATTGTGGCAGAAGGGCATGGCAGAGTCAAGCTGCTCCATTGGTGATGGCCAGGCAGCAGAGCAGAGGGCCAGTGAAAGAGAAAGGGGCCAGATACACAGTACCGCCCAAGGCCGTGCCTCCATGACCCATCCAGGCAGCCAGAAGTGTGTCCCACCATCCTTGGGGCGGGTCCAAAGCCAGTCAAGTCAGCATTTCCCCCTGACCACCACACTCAGCTGGTGGTGGTCATGCACTGCTTTATGAGCAGGACATTCCACACTGTTGGACAACTTGAATGATGAATAATAATAACACTTCATATTTATATAGTCTTTGCAGTTGACGTGTTGCTTAGGTTTTTAACTTATTTCCTGTACTGGGTGATACTATGTACCCCCAAGTCCTCATATACTTTTGATGGGACTGAGTCTGGTGCTTGTGTTCAGTTTGTTGTCTAGAGCTGGGATTGGTGATGTGAGTGCTGCACCAGCCCAGGGGTGGAGCTGAGATACAGTGCAAAGGAGGCGGTCTTCCTCTTGCTTGCTTGCTCTCTCTCTCTCTCTCTTTCTCTCTCTTTCTCTCTCGCCAGTGTGCCTTGCGGTTGCAGTGGCTATGAATAGCGGCCCCACCACGCCATGCTGCCTTGGAGCCAACTGAGTATAGACTGAAACTCCCAAGAAACTGTAAGAAATAAAGCTTTCCTTCCCTAATTTTGGGCATCAGGTATTTTGTCTTGGCAACAAGCAAAAAGTAACTAGACATTTCCCTTATGAAATCTTGTTCTTATTTTGAGTTTTTGTCCTTCCATTTGTTTCAGCTCACCTAAGCAACAGAGACTTTCTACCAAAATGTAGGTAGATAAGAGTGGTAGATATTTTTGATATTTGTGATGGGCACTCTTTTTGCTCAGTTTTGATTAGTATAGTTCCTGTAGATTTAACGATAGAATTGAGTTTGCTTTGTTCTTGTATTAGTCTCATTTAATGTCAAGCACTTTGCTGAGGAGGACACACACACACACACACCACTGTGAGAGACAAGAATGTTTTTTGCCATAGCAGTAACTTGCTACCTTAGTAACAGTAGATCTTTCTATGAATAGGCAGTTATAAAGTAAATCTTTGGGGAATAAAATGTTGCTTTAGATTTTAGAATTGAAAATTTGACTTTTGATTTACTTGTTAATGCCAGTGTAGGTGAAACACATATAACATGTTTTATATTACATCCCCTCAAGTGTGATTTTGTGCTCTTTAAAAATGTGTCCTGAAGCCTTGATCATTGGAAAAAAAATGAAAGGCCTGTTTTTTCCTTCTAGTTTGGAAAAGTACCAGACATTTGAATCTTGAGACCTCTGTTTATAGCTAATATATGTTTTTTCCTACTTTCCTCATTCTTCTCTGTGAGGTGTGAATGTGTGGCAGAAAGCGTGTAGTCAGATATGGCTCAGAAAATTTATATACCACACTTCGATGGAGAAAGTCACACAGTTGCATCAGACCAGTTACAATTCCTGTATGACTGGAATCTGTGGATCATCCCCAGTTAAAACAAATTGGTACTGGTGAGGAAACCCTCTACCCTAGTTCTGTGAGCCGCGTAGCAAAGGATCACGGGCAAGGGAGGTGTCGGGGAAACCCCGCTGTGTGGCTGGTTGGTCAGAAGCATGGAAGGTCTAGGGCTGTCTCATGAAGTTGGGGGCCGTCTGGTGGGACTGAATCCACAACTTGTGTGATCCAGCACCAACTCTGGGAGTCAGTGGCAGCACGGAACCATCTCGCTAACTGTGCAGTTGGTGTTTGGGAGTTGGAGAATTAGTTGTTGGCATGGAAAGTACCCACGCAGCGAGTGTTAGAAGTGCTGGAAGAAACAGACCATAGCGTAAACTCTTCTGGCTTCCTCTCAGAGTCATCTCCTCAAAAGGTGTGCACAGAGATAGGACACTTTCCCAATTTTTTATTTAGAAATAGTAATGCTCAGAGAGATTCACTTTCTCTTTCAGATGCTGTAGTACTGAATCACCTTCCTCGGTTTCTAGTTCTTCCTCCTGTGTTTAGTAGTCAGTGGCCTGTCTATGCAAGTCATTTTTAAAAATGATGCTTGAATTTGAAACACTTTGCTTGCATATATTAGGTGCTGAACTTATGTAATAGCAACTATTTTTATGGTTTTGGGTCCTGATCACTGGGTCTTACTCCTCAAGGCTGAGTCAAGTGGCTTTGTCTCCATTTTGTAAGTGTAAGCCTGGAGGTTGAGGTGTTTGGAAAGCCGCTTGCACTGCTCGTACTAAGCCTGCTGGTCCGAGGTGCACACTAAGGAAAAGGGCGAGGGGAAGGAGAAGCGGCTGTGGTCTGAGTGTGCCCTCTAATTCCTAGGTCAGGGCTGAGTTTCCACGCACGCTCCTGGGTGGGGGGGAGCACCCGATAGCCCAGGCGTGGGATCCTCTCCCTCCCCTCCACCCCCCCGTGCTGCCCTTCTACCACCGAGACACAGCAGACTGGCCCTCACCAGACGCCAAATGGAAGCACCTTCATCTTGTACTTCCCGGCCCCCAAAACTGCAAGAAGTAAATGTCTGTTATGCCCAGACTCCTCGCCCTCAGCTATGTTGTGGCAGCAGTAAAAGTGGAGTAAGTGGAGGAGAAGACAGCAGGTGAGGGCAGGGAGAAGTGGCCACGTTCAGCATGAGCCTTGTGGGAGAGCCCGGATCATCGTGTCTTTCACTGACTGAGTGCGGGCTTATACCACTTCCTGTAGAGTTCCAAAGAGGAGAAATAGAGAAGCGTATTTTCCCTCAGGTACAGTGAAGCAGAGAAAACACTCTAGTAGGAAGCAGGATTTCACTCTCCATGAAATGCTCACCCACAAGATTTCTGAAGATTTGCCAGTCAGAATTATCCTAAGGTGCATGGATGGATCCATCTCGAACACTTCATTCCGGAGATTGTCGAAGGAGCCATGGGATCCAGTGTCAGTGAAATTACCAAAAAGATTAGAGGTTTGCACCAGTAAACCTTGGATTCTATGAAAGTGAGATGTGGGTTGTGGTTTGAAAGAATAATGGTTAAGCAAAATGGTTTGTGTATTTATGCTCCATATAACTTGATCTGCTATTTCTTTCTAAACAGTACAGTTTCCCCCAGTGTGTACTCAATCTCTGTGAAGCTTAGGTACCACAGCTGTCCAGGGGGAGATAACTGGGGGACCT
Organism: Dasyprocta punctata; assembly: GCA_004363535.1. NCBI lineage: Eukaryota > Metazoa > Chordata > Mammalia > Rodentia > Dasyproctidae > Dasyprocta > Dasyprocta punctata. The sequence goes on along the minus strand of RJWM01025029.1, from coordinate 16,257 downwards.
TCGTTGGGAAGATGCCATTAGATGGAGGTGTACAAAGCATACAGTCAGATTAATGCTTTTTCTTAGTCCCTGTTCCTTTGTTTCTTAAATTCTCTGAGCATTCAGGGTAAAGAAGAGCTCTAAGTGTAGATTATTCAGGAAATTCTGTTTATATAGACTATACTTTTGATGAGAAGTTTGAAACAAAGTATAAACCTTATTTCATTCTATTATGGGCTTTTAGTGCATATTCATTGTAACATAATATGAGATTTGAAATTCTTTGAAATGCTTTTTTTTTTTACCTCCCAAGGCATTTTGTGAGAATGAGCTTTTTTGTGATCTCTTCTTAAAATCTGAAAAGGGGGAAAATCAGAAAAAGACCAGTGATGAAGTGCAAACACAGGCTATTTAGATTCCTTCTGTAAACCTACTAGACTGTATTTCTTTGCTTCCTCTAGCACATTTGAAAGTGATTAAAGAACAGGGCTGATAGCAGAGAAGCTCAGGAGCTCTGACAGTGTGTGGTCACACACACCCGCCCAGCGGGTAGCAAGGCAGAGGACTTGGAAGAAAGTGACCACCCAAAGTGCATGGCTGTTGTTCTTTTTAGAAGTGTTAGCCAAGTATTTCTTATTCTAAAGCAGTTCTTTCAGTCAGTTTTTATGTGTTTATGTGACCAGTTTTGGGAGAATTCTGTATGAGGAAAACAATTCTCAGGATGGTCAGAAGCTGTCCTGAGCATACTTGAAGGAACAAAGTTACTAACCTTGGCCTCAAATGGCAACACAAGGTTTAAACTGGCCTCTTGCTATCCTGGAGGACTGAACGCTCAGGGAACTGCTAGACGGAGGCAGAAAGAAGACAGAAACCATGGCTGGAACCTCTGCTTGTCCAAGCCAAGCTTGGGACCACTGGCTTAGGAGACCTGGAGGCAGGCAAGTGACATCAGGTGGAAACACGGAAGATATTGCAGTCTGCTGTTATACCCTCTGTATGTTTCCAAAACCTGTACTTTCTTAATAGACACCTGGCTGAGATCCTCAACTGCCTGTATGAGGGGCATGGCAAAAGGATGAAATAAGAAACAGACAAAGTTAGTAATGCATAATGAGGGACTGCGAGGTCAGTGCCTCAGAATGGGCAAAAACCCAGATACTCCACACCAGCCAGTATTTATTAGGTACGTGCAAAGCAGGAGGCGTATACAATGACAAGAGAGGCTGGCAGAAGATTCAGAGTTTGATGACTCAGCAGGCAACGGATAATCCTGGGATGACTCAATAGGGCGGAGATGATTTTGTGCTAAGAAGGATGATACCATAATCCAAAGTCTCCCTTTATCCCTTAGGAAAAGACGCAGAATTACCATTGTGACTTTGTGGTCCCTGTCACTCTCTCATTTGGTATCTTGGTGCTGGTTATAAGCAGCGAGGTAGTTTGAATGCTTGTAGTCGTCTCCCTGTGGTGGTGACCACTGGGTGAATGCAGGCATCTAACAAGCACATGGTTGCGTACCTAGTGAGGTACAGAGCCCAGTTCTCTGTGCCAGAAATGTGGAATACCATGAGACAGATAGCTTCATTTAAGGAGAATATGAGAGAAGATAAAATGAAGATACACATCACTATTTTTTAGTGTCTGTATATAATTTTTTACCACTAAAATCACATCTGTGCAATTTTGCTAAATTGATAGTAGGCTTAATGGAAATTTATCTTGAAATATAGCATCCAAATGTATAAAACCATCTTGTAAAGTAGGAACTAAGTGTAAATTTGTAAGATTCTTAGAAAAAAAGAGAATAAATAAAGTATCCATCTGCTTTATTTTCACATTTGACTTTTGCCACAGGGTGATGACAATTTTTTTCTTTTGAATTGGGACTCAAACTCGGCACTCTATGCTTGCCAGGCTATATACCCAGCTCCAATTTTTTTTTAATATTGGAAAAGTGCTTAGTTTTCACTGTACTAAGAAGGTAGTATATTTCAATTAAATATGCTCATAATACTACAGTCTTTAATTTTGAAGATAATTTTTTTTTGCAAACTAAGTCCTACGTGGAAGCAGAATCTTAAAAACTCAGTCTTAGAAAGCCATACTAAATATTATGCCAACTATTTCCCAGCATTGTCATAAAAAACCTACTTAGGCAGCACCGTAAATCTTACATGTGAACATTCATGCTCATCCACAGGATTTTTGTCAGCATTGTAAGTGAGAATTCATACTGTGTCTGCCATCTTGTAGCGGAGGACAAGGGGAGACAGAACTGTGGTATCTGGAGACTCAAGGTCTTTGTGTTTATTATCACCCGTGGATAGTATCCACCAGCCATTGCTGGGGCCCATTTGTATCCCCAAAAAGTACTGCTAGGCTGGAAAGTACTGTCATTATTTGATGTCCTGTGTATTGTGTTTTTCTAAGAAAGTGCATCCCTTGTTTATGCATGGGAGTTTTTCGTATTTTTTTGGAGCAAGAGATCAATAATCCTTATTGCTTTTACTGCTCTTAGAGTGTTCTTATTAAACATCTGAATTGATAGCTGTCAAATTACAGTGAAACTGCAATGCTATAAGTAGCAGAAAATATCCTACATATGGGCATTTGTAGGATGTAAATCTTAGAAATTTTGATATGGAATTTCTTTAGATCTTCATCTGAGTATATAGTTCTTAGATACTGTTGAGTTTTAGCTGTTTATTCCTCAATGCCCTCTCCCCAAAGTACACATAAAAGCAGTACAAATCCTCATACCAGTTTACAAAGAAAACTAAATCCAAGCTTTCTTTTATTAGTCAACAGGGTATAAGCAAGTAGACAGTTTCCCCCTTAGCATTGTAGATGACAAAATATAAATGGTAAACTATTAGTCATTGACCCTGTCAATTAATAAGTGTGCGACCCTGGCTAGATTGCTTAACTTTTCTGGAAGGCTCCTAATATGTACACATGTATCAGCAGAATTGATTGATTTCAGGGGAGAGTTTTTATTATCTTCATTGAAGGATATTTTCATATAAATTATTATCTATTGAAAAGCTGCATACCAGGTGCCAAACATGGTGCACAGGAATTATCATTTAATTACCACAACTTTGAGAAAATAATGGTTCTACTTCCTTACAGGTAGTCCAGATGATAAGATCGACTATTTGAAAGGTCATCATTCAGGTTAAATCAGAGAAGGAACATCGCTGAGTTGCAGAATTGTGAACTCATTCTGGGACTAAACCTTAATTAAGGGAGCAGTTAAATGGTCCATGCGAGGCCATTTCATCTGTGTCAGATGCACAGTCTCTGTCTGCAGAGGAGGCTGTTGGATGGGAATGGTGGACGTAAGGTAGGCAGGAGCAAGGGCAAGCGTGGCCCGCTGGGATACACTGGAGGCCGTCAGACAGAGATGATCTGCATCCACCCCAGCCTTGGTGGCTGGGAGGAGCAGGCTGGAGAGGAAGCGCTTGCCCTGCAAGTTCACACACACTGAACTCAGATTTAAGTGTTGAATGACTTGCAGACCTGGCTGCTTCCCTGCTCCAAATGGGAGCCTGCAGGTCAGGGACAGCGTGCGTGGGTTGCAGGAGCAACTGTCCTGGTCCAGAGCTCAGAATGTAGAAATCAGCGGGGCGGCAGCGCTGCCTTCCAGACTTGTACCGAGTTCTCTTTGACCTGCCCCGTCTGGGTCATAAGAGGAGGAGAATTCTCAGAACCCATTTCCAGCTTAGTTAAATCTTCACACTATAACTTTGCGCCAGAAAAGTTAAGCAATCTAGCCAGGGTCACGCACTTATTAAGTGACAGGGCCAAGGTCCATAGCCAGTTCTGCCTGATACGAGAGCTGGCATGCAATGCGCTGTGGTCCCACGGCCCTCCTGCCATTTGCCCCCCAGGTCAAGAGAACAAATTCAGTGAGCGGTTTATTCAGCAAGTATTTGGGCACTCTCTAAATGAACTCCATGGATAACACCAAGGGCAAACAGACATGGTTCCTCTCCTTCCAGAGTTTGTTTTGAGAACAAGTTTGGCAGAGTTAGAAGGTGGAAGAGGTGGCCAAGCCGAGAGCCAGAGGGGAGCTGCTCAGGAGCCATGAGAGTGGGAGAGAAGATGTAGCTGTGCGGGGTCCACAGTGGTGGACAGCATGTCACCCTTGCTCCTGGTCCAGGCAGGCGACACCCTCTTCAGAGGGGAGGAAGGAGCGCTGATGGTTGGTCCCACCTGGGGGTCATCCTTTGGGTTTTGCCTTGTGTTCCTCTCACCGCACATTTTGAATTCTTTTAGTCTTTCTAAAGATGGAGCCTGTCTCAGTCCGTTAGTGTTGCTGCAGCAAAATATGATAAACTGTGTACAGAAATGTATCTCTTGCAGTCCTAGAGACTGGAACATCCATGATGAAAGTGCTGGTGGATTCAGTATGGGGTGCAGCCCATCTCCAGGTCCCACATTAACCAGTATCTTCTCACTAACTCAGGGAGGTCCCTTTTATTTATTTTTGCATTGCTGGGGCTCAAACCCAGAGCCTTATGCATATTATACAACCTGTGCTCCCAGTGCCTGAGATGGTTTTTCTTTTTTGTTCTTTTTTTGTTTTTTACAAGGGTACTGATCCCATCGACATCAGATTGGCTCTCAGTCCTCAGGACCAAATCACCCTCACAGGCCTCTCCTCCTAATACCAGCAGCCAGTGGCTTAGGGTTTGGGGATGTGGACTTCAGGGGGCAGAGACACCCTGATTATATTGGCATCCTTGGATGCCCACCCCATGGCAGTTCTTAGCTGGGTCAGCGCTTCATTCATCCTGGCATCATCCGTGGAAATACATAATAAACCAGTCTCTGGAGTGAACTCCTCCTAAAGCGTTACAGCTGCGGGAGTCTCAGCAGTCCCATTATTATTCAGCAGAGACAGCAAGGGAATGTATAATAAATGTGGCACTTTCTCAGCTTGCATATTTGCATTTGAAGTGAGACCATTTTTTAAAAAGTATGACCAAAATGCTGTTTGGCTTCTTTTAAGTATTTTCCAACTTTTTACTTTTGTAGTAACAAATATTTCTGATTTTAATTCCCAGTGCTCTGGGATGTGTGACAAATGTCCAATGTGCACAAATGCAGTAAATTTCTCTTTATTATTTTTAATTATTGTTGAGCCATGCTTCATTAAGCAGCCCCTGTCTTACTATGGAAATAACTAAATATGGTTTTGCATGACTGTTTCCTTTGGCATTCATCACCAAATTGTTTTCTACCTAAGAAACGGGGTTGATATTCTATTTTCTATGCTAGGATGGGAAATCTTATTACCAAGAAGGTAGATGGTACATTTTTGGGAGAAATTAATTTATATCAGTAAAAGGGTCTTTGTAGAGAGTTATATGACAATTATAGTAATGTACTCTTTATTCTTCTACTCAGCAAGTTAGATATCCACTATTTTCTCTGCTGTCAGTCAGAAAGAAAGGACATTGTAACTCCAGCTGGCAAGGGTCACAGTGGGCATTTCCAAGCAGAGAAGTGGGAAGAACTAAGATCCAATTGCTGCGTGGTCTAGCGGGCTGTGCTTTCTGGGGTTGGCAGTCATCTCATCAGTAGACAAAAGGAGAGCTGGTGTTTGTACTCTCTAATGTTCTTCCAGTTCTAGTGTTTCACGGCTGACACATTATCTACTTCTACCACATGGCATCTCTTTCAGGAATGAAGGCACACATAGCGCTGTCTCACCAAAAGGCCACACCAAAAGGAAGAATGGGAAGGGAACCCAGCTGTGAATGGGAAGTCTCAGGCACTGCTTTTTACTCTGTTAACAGTGAGCTTTGCCACTTAGGGCAAGATGCTTAGTCACTAATCTGTAAAATTATTCTCAGTTCTTAGAGTCTGTGAATTCAATGGTTAAGTAAAATTCAGATAGAGTAAAGGTATAGCGCTTTACCTGATATTATCAGGAAGAAAACTTGGGTTTGATGAGGTTTTTAGTAGGACAGGGTAGGTGCTCCAAGAAACATTTCATGGCGTGGACCACCGTGCCCGACCCTAACTGACTTTTCTTATCTACTTAGGGTGGCAAATAGTTACTAAAAGTACAGTTTTCCACCTAAACTAGTGCCGACTATATACAAGGCGAAACTGATGTCTGTAAACAGCAGTACATTAGCTAGTCAGAAACCTTTGTCCTCTGTGGTTGATCTTGGTCTAGAGAGAATGTTCTTATTCTTGTCCCAGAATTCCGAGGACATCTTCTGGTCTTCTTCAAAGGATGCTTGGGAGAATGAGCTAAAAGGAGGTCTATCGATGGAAGCTGGAGGGTTGCTTAGCGGGCTGAGTATAATGCCAAGCTCTGTTTTTCCAGGGGAATTAACTGGATATGCTGCTAATCACCTTATTGTTGCTTCTTTACCAAAGTTTGGGATTATTCTGACTGTATGTTGAGACCCTGTTAGATTGACTGCTTGGGTATAGCAGGAATCCTGGGAGCTTCTGGTGGCTGGTAGTGGAAATACTGTTGTGTTGAAGTAGAGGCAAATTTAATAGAGAAGACCAGCTCGCAACCTCTCCGATACCCCTTTCCCTGTGTTTGTGGATATAACTCATGGACAACCTTCCTGACTTCTCTTCTTTTCCCCATGTGTCTCAGGAATAGTGAGACTGGTTTTGTGTCAGAGCTGGGCAAGAGCTCTGAGAGTTGTGTGTGGGCAGAAGACCAGGATGGCAGTGGACTAGAAAGCATCCAGACATCCGAAGGAGAGAAGTGAGAAACATGGGTAAAACCTAAAATGAAAGTGAGGTTTTTGATAGTAAAGCAGACAGGATTGTCAACCAGTGCGAAATCCACAACTATTGCTTCCTGAGAATACTGGGAAAATGCACAAGTGACCTTGTAGCACATCAATTAAATGCAAGGAAAACCACAAAGCTCACACTACTCCAGGTGCACAGAGGATAGAGGCTGGGCAGGAAGACAAAGCCCTGCTTGTGCTGCCATCCAGGGCTGTTGCCTGGGGCAGAATCTCGGCTCCTTACGTTATCTCAGGTATACTGTTGAGACTCGATGTGCCTTAGTTTCATCACCTCTGAAGTGAGGTTAAAAATACCACGCGCAATTCTAGGAATGCACTTGTAGGAGGTCATGTCATGGCAGCCGCAGGTGGGAACAAGAACAAGGCTTGGAAAGGAATCTTCATGGGGCCAGAGAGGGAGTCAGCCTTGCCCTGCAGGGCCAGAGGGAAGCCCGTGTTGGGCAGGGCAGAGGACAGGATGAGGGGCGAGTGTGGTAAAGGGATGGGCTGGCCTGACTGATCCCCCTGGGCTACAGAAATGGCAGCTGTAGTTGCAAGGCAGGGGAAATGCAGAATCGGCAAGCGAGAGCTAGAGAAGGAAGACTCAGAGAAGTGTGGTTTGTATCTGAAAACTGTGCGTCCAGCCAAGCCCTTCACCCTTGCTCAGAAGTGGCTGCAGAAAGATGGTCTGTCCCTGGGTCTACAGGATCCTGACGCCTCAGCACCCAAAATGTAGTTAGTTTGATTAGTTTGGCATGAGCAGGTGCCAAACAGAATCTAAGAGAGTACGGGACACTTACTGTATTCTGAGGGTGGATGTTCTAGTCTGACAGTCTGACGACCTCAACTGGTCGAGGTGTCCGGATGCCCATGTCCCCAGTGTAGCTTCCAGGGAGGCTGAGGTGTGCAGTAGTACACACACACTCCGTGAGGAGCACAGTTACATCTGCCATGTAGGCAGGGCCGAGAACTGGTTATCCTGTCAGACACACAGGACAGTTTGGAAAGCCACTGGGGGGTTTCTGAAAATTTCCCGCAGTGACTGGCACGTGGGCTTGCACAGAGTAATGAAGGTAAAACAGTTCAGATACCTACATGCTTTTAGGGCACTGTGAATTTTATGAACGTGTTGGTAAGTGTCTGCAACATCCGAGGCACTTTACCACATTGGAACTAGTTTGCTCAGCGTCCGCCTGGCATCCAGGAGGAGGGGCTGGACATAAAAAGGCACATGCTAATGAGAGATGTGTTATTTTCCATGAAAGTAGAGCTCCTCAGGTACTTTGGAGAAGGCACCCTGTCTACCCTGAGAGAACTGTGAGCCTCAGGAAGTGTAGGTGTGACTCTGAGGCACAAGTTTTGCCACCTCTGCCCTCACGTCTGTGAGGGAATGCGGATCTGCAGGTCCTGGGTTCAGATCTTCTCCAGTGCTTGCTAGCCACGTGACTTGTCACGCATGTCAAGTGGGAGCAACGGCGATTGGACAGGGAGGCTGTGGAGTTTTGGAAGATCTTTCTGAGTGGGCTCTCATTCCCATTATCATAATAGCCGCCCTGCAGACAGCCCCTAAATTCTTCAGTGTTCCCCTCCTGCCGCGCGCCTCAGAGACACAGTCCTTAGGGTCTTCCCTGGATAGGCAAATGTATCAGAGGTCAGGCTTTGCGTTCTGATTTTAACCCTCTAAGCCTTAGTTTTCTCTTCATGAAAATGAGGGTAACAGTAGCATCAAACTCCTGATAATTACATGAAGTTGTACAAGTAGGATGCCTAGCTCAGTACCCAACACATAATAATCACTCAAGGAGTAGGCATTGCTATTAGTCTGAGTTTGCATACACAGAAGATTTTGATCTGTGCTGTTGGGATTCACATGCAAACTGATTGATTAGCAGAATCAGTGAGAAGAAAATAGAAGTGGCTATTGTCTCTGGTCACTGTGGTCAAGACAGTCTAGTAAGGGACAAACAGATTTTATATTTTTGGTGGTGCTCTCCTGGAGCTCACCACGCTTTTTGAGAAAGTATAACACTAAGAAAAACCTGTGACTTCATCATTCTCCAAAACACGAAAAGCCAACAGCACACCAAACTTCTTTCACTTTTTGATTAGTAATAAACTTTTACTGTGACATTGGTAGCTGCAGAGAAGGGTAAGGAAATCACTATGTCACTTAGATAGAAATTAAGAAAAATATACTGACTGATCAGCCTAATAAGTAATAAGCAGCTTTATTTATTGGGCATCAAAGTATTTTAGGAGATGGCAGCTGTCAAAAAGTACTAATGTTTGCCATGGATAAACGCACTCAAAGCAATGAGGTCAGCTTGGTATATTGTCAGATCTCAAAAATGTTAGTTCTTTCTTATTCTCTGCAAGAAACTTTAAAACCAAGAGATGGGACATACAGAAAATGAAATTTAGTACAACAAAGGGTTAAAAATCCTGTCATTTGATTAGTGCCTGCGGGGAATGTTGTAGAAATCCCTTTGGTTCATCCTTTTAGGAACACTTCCCAGGAAAGGCGGGATTTTAATGTTTCTGCTGGCCTCAGAAGCTGTGAGTTAATGCCTGCTAATTAGCATCAGCTTGGGGCTGAAGAGCTGGAAAAGCATGTTCCAGGACATTGCAGATCAGATCTATAAATCTATAAAAAGAATCTGCTGGATGCTCGGCTGACAGAACATCAACCATAAAAGGATATTTAATGGATTTCCACCATTATCTAAAGACAAAATCACAGAGCCAAGTTTATGTGCATTGTTAATCAGACGCTGTGAACCTGGTGAGAGAAGATGTAGCTGAATCACCAGATGAGATGTATTTTCATCTTTGAGAATCACTGAGAGAAGCGGTTGCACGGAGTTCCTCAGCTGAAGGGAGAACACTCTCTGGCTGAACAGACAAGGCGATGATGTTAAGGGAGACCTCTGTTGAGTCTTTGCTTTTGCTAATATTTAAATTCTCAGAGGAGACATGTGCCAGTCCAGAGGATTCTCGGGTACCTACTTATGTTGCTGTGTGCATGTATGTATATTATAAATCGTCAGTCACTTTTTAAATTTTAAGTTGTGCTAGTGACCCAATTGTTAAGTATTTTCAATCAATTTTTGAAAATACTGAAAAAACTGATATAAACTTGAACATTTTTAAAAAATAAGGATTTTTTAACCAGTCATGGTGGCACATGCCTGTTATTTTAGCACTTCGGAGGCTGAGGCAGGAGAATCACCATGAGTTTGAGGCCAGCCTGGGCTATGCAGTGAGTTCAAGGGCAACCTGAACTACATAACTGGACTCTTATCTCAAAAACAAACAAATAAGTAGAAGAAAAAAACAGAATTTGTCATGGTAGGTAGTTATAAAGATAGTAAATGATTATAAAATAAATGAAATTGATAGCTTTCTGACATACCACGTTATCACACGGAAAAAGAGTAAATATTCTCTTTATGTTTACATGTAAAGACACTAAGTATCAAGCCAGACAGAATCTTAACAGGAAATACATACAATTATATAATTCTACAAGATAGTATGAGAAAAAGATTTGAGGATATAACAAAGCAATTGAAGAAATGGAGGCAAAGTAAGCCTGATAGCTTGAAAGAAGTCAATTCTGTTAAAGTTTACTCTGTGTACATTGTAAATATGTATCATAATCTCTGTTATCCTGAGGTAGAGGTGAGGAATTTGATGAAATAGTCTAAGCTTCACTTTGGAGGATAAAGATAAAAGAAAAACAAGAAAGGTTCTAAAAAACAAAAATATTGGAGGGGAGCATTGGCTTAGCAGATGCAAAAAAATGTATCACAGAGTTACTGAAATTTAAACAGTTTGGTGCTAGTTCACAGTATGAGCCCTAGACTCAGCTGTGTTCAAGAATTTGGCACATGAGAAAGTTGGCTCCTTGAGTCAGTTGCGGGGCAATGCACAGGGAAAAGTGGGGTGCACAATGTGTAGTCCCTTAGAGAAAATGTCGCTGCCACATGCTTTTTCTTTATTTGTACTGGATGAAAATTAAAAGCTATAAAAATGATAGAAGAAAACACTAGCAGCTTTTAAGTATAATATTGGAGTAGGAAAAGCCTCTTAGCTTGACAGGAAAGACTGAAACAATGAAAAACAAGATTAATTAGTGTAACTATAAAAAAAAGAAATATTTCTGAGCAGAGTGAACATTTCACCTGAGGCTGAAAGTCAGGAAGTCCAGTGAGATTAAAGTGTTCTTCGTGTGTGGGATAGGCAGAGACCTAATGCCCTTCATATGCAAAACTTCTTACAAATCAATCTGAGTGTATTCCCCAACAGAAAAGTGTGCAAAAAGAAAGACAGTAGCGTCCATCAGCGGCGCCAGGTTTTTGAGATGGGTGGGACACCAAGGTCAGATGGGAGGAGGACTGACATTACACTTAGGCATGGAAGTACAAAAACAGAATTCTTACTGGTGGGATGATAAAATGTATTTGTAATAGTGAAAATTATTTCAAGCTTTACTGCATTGTTCACAGAAATACTTTCCTGTGTTGTGCATTGAATGTGATTTTAATCTTTGCTAAAGACTTTTAAAGTAAAGTCTTTTTTTTTTTTTCTCCAAGCTTAGGTCAACAGGTATTTTTGGTTCATATTCATGAGAAGCCTGATGGGGAGATACCAGCCCTAGGCACGGTTGTCTCCACATGGGTTCTGTCTTGAGGACCCACGTCTGGCCGTCTTTGGTGTTGGTTTCCATGCCCAGGCTTCCTTCTTGGACCTCGCCCTTGATGTGGTGGGTCCCACTAGCTGGAGCTTTTCAACCAGCAAAATCTAGCAACCTCAGGAGGGAGTGCTTGCTCCTTCCGCTCTGCACAGCGACCCCCCAAGGGTTGAGCATCCCTGCACCCATCTGAACCGCACAGTGTTTCAGAGCCAGCCACTGGCCACAGGTGGGCTGCACTGGCCTTCTGACCCTCGTGGGCTGAAGTGGGGAGAAGCGGTCCCAGTGGAAAGCGTGGATGTTGGGTAGCAAAGGGACCCTCTGATGTGGAGATAACTGTGGATTCCCATGCGGCCGTCAGAGACGACACATGGAGATCCTTTTACCTAGTTTGCGCCAGTAGAGATGTCTCACAAAACTGTAATAACAGTTGATACCCAGAATGCTGACCCTAGCACTGTCAAGATCCAAGGATTCCTGCCACTGCCAGTGCATCTTATTTTGCCCTTTTAGACACTCACCCATTTCCTGTCTGTGCTTCCTCCACCCTAACTCCCCTAAGCCACTCATCTGTTCTACATTTCATTGTTCTGTAATTTCAAAATACCATATTCTCTAAGGGTAAGCCAGTGAGGCAGGGTGTGTCTGTAATTCCAGCCGTTCCCGAGCCTAAGACTGGAGGATTACTTGAATCCAAGACTTCAAGGCCAGCCTGAGCAACACAGTAAGATGAAAAAATGTTTTTATCACTCAGCATGATTTTCTGGAGGTTTATCTGGGCTGCTGAGTGTACTAATTGTTCTTTTTATTGTTTAGTAGTACTCTGTGTCATAGACTGCTGTAGTGTCTTTAACCCTTGACCTGTCAGAGAACATCCTGATTGGGTACAGTTTTTGGCTGTTACTCACAAGGCTGCTGTAAGTGTTAATAATAATATAAACAGCTTTATTTTCCTGAGGTGGATATCCAGGGATAAAATAAAGTTTGCTTTGAATGAGGATTATTGCATCCCAGAGAACTGCTGTCTGACTTCAACTAAAGAGTGTTTTGAAGACAGAAACCCAAGAGAAAGCATTTGGTATTTTGGACAAATATGTAGTTCCAAGGAACATTATTGTGCTTTTAGTGACTTTGTTAATAGTTTTGTTTCTCTGAGATGGTTACAACTTTTACTCTGTTTTTGAAGGGTGTGAGATCTCATAGCACAATTGTTTTGTGGAAGCGGATGTATATCACACAGTTTGTCAGATACCTTACCCATCTCTTATTAGGAGTGCATTCTGCTCAAATAAAGATGTGTTTTAAAATTCTGTGTTGGTGTGATTCAACTGCAAGATAATAGTTTTATAGCTTATAATAAATTACTTCGCAAAAACAGTTATTGGTCTGCAACTATTTTCAGTTCTAGGAAAAGGAACATATCTTTGCTATAGGAAAACAGAAGGAGACAAAATGATTTTCAAAATATAAAGCTAAGCTTAGAAGTGAAGCTTAAATACATTACTGTACTTAAAAGCATTCTTGAAAGGAAGATTTGGTTTTTAACCAATTGCATTTAGAACAAATATATAATAATTATAGAATAAATTTCAAATGTGCACACGTGGCTAACATTGTAAAGGGTATAGTCAAAATTCCTGTGATGGTGAACTGCGGTTGTTCCAAAGTAGTTTTTGTGCTTCATGGAATTTTGCTTGAAATTGCCTTAGTTTTTTAACCTAAGAAAGTCAGGAGATAGGAAGATCAAAGTGTCCCCTACAACCTGTCAGTGCCAAGTCCCATAAACCATGCCCTTCAGGGGTTCATGGTCGCTACAAGGGATGATCGAAATATATACTGAATATGTAAATTTAAAAATGTATTGCTGTAAAAGATACATTGCCAGGAATCCCCCTCAAAATACTTCCTCTTGCTTCATACACACCTATCCCACTGTTATTGCCCCTTTTGGAAGTAGTTGTTGAAGTCCTCTTTCCTGAGTGTCTTCACGAGGTGGGATCCAGAGTGTAGGGCGTGCTGCTGCCCAGGACCATGTGGCACAAGGGCAGGCTCAGGAAAACGTGGCACGCGTCCTCACCCGTTTCATTTACTAGATCCGGCCTTGTGTGACTTTGGGCTCGTTTTGGCTTGTTTCCAACGAGCAAGTTCTGACCCAGTGTGACAGATACTAAAGTACAATGACACAACATTTTGGAAAAGTAGCTTCTTTTAAAGAAATGTACTACAAAGGAAACCCCTTGGAGAATTTCACCTAGTGTCTACTTAATGAATATGCATGTGTGTGAGACAAGCAGAAATTTGGTGGTGAAGTAACTTTTATTTATTTACTTTTGGTACCAGTGTTGTTTTCCTTTTTGTTACTGATTTTAATGACTTCTTAATAAATTCTAGATTATTGGCAGCAAATGTTGGCAGCATTTTATGAAGACATAGTCCGTAGTGCTTTCCTTATTCATGAAGGAAGGGGTGTATATACCTGGAAAGTTTCAGAGGCATGTTTTGAAAAGAGAGGGGGATTGTTTTGCCTTAACTTGTTTCTATTACAACCCATTTCTTTCCTTCAGGAAAGGATAAAAATGTGATTTATTAAGACATGTTAACCGGGAGGTGGCATCCCTTTATCCATTTCATATCAGAAGCAAACTTATGTAAGTGTGGCTAAGACAGGTTTAATCAACAGGAAACAAGACTTGAGGTGCTGATGGGTGAAAAGAGGTACAAGGACTGGCGACATTGTGACTGAAAACTTCTGGTGATTATCAGCTGACCTATTGACCATCTAAGAGTCTCATTGAGATTTTTCCATTATTGTCACATGGTGGGGGTGGTGGTGGTGCTGCTGTCCTGCTGCTTCCCCAGGAGTGAAGGGCTTCTGTAGGCGGAGTTTGCCAATGCAGCATAGACCCGGCCTGGACACTCCTAAGCTGATCATACCAGGATCTAGCCATTAAGGATTGTGACTCTAGATGAATGCTGAGGATAACTTCAATTTTCAGTGAACTGCTGTAAATTTGACACACAGATGTTTTCATGCTGAAAGTGCAGTGGGGCTGTGACAGGTTGCAGACAGAGACGGTGAACCGGGTATACCTTGAAGTGTGGTCTTTCCTCCTTCCTCTGTCCTTCCTTCTTACACAGCTTGTAGCTTCTCTTTAGCTAGGCATTTTGAGGAACTGTTGGAGCCCCCAGAATCATACAATATTTGACAACAGAGAAAATCAAACAGAAACTCAGAGCTCTACGGTAAGAGCTTCTCGTGCTGACTCGGCTCTGCTGTGGCACACTCTCCAGTATGATGCTTTTAGGTATAAGATGACAAAGTAAAACAATACAACCTTGTTCTAGTGACACACACAGCTTGAGAAAGCACTCGGTTGAATTCCAGAATGTAGTCCAGGCAACTGAGCACGTTCGTGTGTGTGAGAGCAGCACACACTTGCGCTTCCCACTAAATGCTGCCATTGTGTTTGTAGCCACGCCAGGTGGGCTCCTTCTTGCTGTGGAGAGTGCTTGGATTCTTCATGAAAGGAGGTTGACTTATTAGAATTTTAAATAAACTTAGCAGAAAATTTTAAACTTCCTTGGTATTCAGGTAGGTGTATGTGGAATCCCTGGCAAAAGATCAGTCAATCCTTACTGTGTGGCAAAGTGCCTCCTTGGGGATGATGTGCTGGGGCTTTGCTCTCTGGAGTTTGTGCATTGTTTGCAGCAAACAAGAAAACCTTGCTTCTAGGTGAGAGAGTTGTGGATTAGGGTTGTGTAATGTGCTGAAGTTTCCACCTGGAGCAATGCATGGGTTCTGTACATTCAGGATAAGAAGAACGTCAGTCTGAGATCCTCTAAGTTGCTTGACATGACATGTTCTAACATGCTTCAAGCGTATCTGCCTTCAATTATCTTTTAAATAGCACAGCTATATTTATATTTAAAACAAGCCTGTTTACTTTGGAAGGCTGAGGAGAAGAATAAAGCATGCCGTTTCTATCACCTGACATTTCTACTTCAGCTGCTTGGAGATGGTGTTCAGTTTTTGCAGTGGGACTAGCATTCGGAGCTAGCCACTTGTCCAAGTGAAGACGTTCGTGGCTTCTGGAGTTCTTAGGATGTTCCTCTTTTGGGAGTGGTTGAATTTCAGATTTTCTTCAAAGTTAAACAAACAGCAGATCTGGTTCTTTCTACATGATTATCTGCCAGCTTCTGTATTCTGGGAGATAGTTGGAAAGGTTGAGGGGATGTGTGGGTATTTAGATGGATAGCTTTGGGTGTCACAGGTGGCTTCTTGTTTTGTGGGCTGATTGAATCTTCTTAAAGAAAATAGCTATGTCCTGATGTTGTGGTGCCTTTAAAATTCTCTTCCCAGTGCTTTCCAGACGCGCTAGCTATTACCTGCCTGTGTGTCAACACGCCTGCTCTCTTGATGGCCAACCTGGCAGCTTCTCTTCAAGTGCAATCCAGCCCCCAAAGGGCAAATATTTTGGTCATCACTTATGTGGGTAATTACAGATATTCCTGCTATAATTTATTAAATTATAGGAAGTTGAGTTTTTCTTAGTTGTGGGTTTTGACTACAACAGAAAGTTGTCTGACTAGTTCCAGCGCCTGGCTCTCAAATCTCTTGTAAATTGAAGCTCTGTTTGTGTCTCCATAATCTGAGTGGATTGTGGGTGGAGAGGAAGAGTTTAAACTTGAAAAAGAAAGGACTCTCCAAGTCATTTTTGTCTCAGTATTGCTGAAGGGTTTTCTTGTTTGTAAACTCCCTCCCCCAAGTAGAATTCTGTAACTGACTTACAGTTTACTGCATGTCTTAAGAAT
>RJWM01025028.1:0-29890 GCA_004363535.1 Dasyprocta punctata | reverse complement strand
ATTTAATTCAAAATTACTCTTCCACAGTTCAATCCAAGAGTTTTCAACATCTGTGGAGAGAAAAAACAAACTAATCCAAACAAACAAATAATAAACTATTCACAATTCTCACAACAAACTGCTGTCAAATAGCTGTCACAAATCAATGCTCCTGTCTCAGGAGTGCTATTTCTGGCATATCCAGGCAATCTAAATTTTGCTACTCAAAATGCAGACTGTTAGAAATGCAGTGAAGACTGCACTTAGAAATGCACAATCTCAGACCCACTGAATCAGAATCTGTGTTTTCATAAGATCCTCAGGTGACACACACACACAATGAGGTCTGAGAAGCACTTTCTTAAAAAATAAAGCAAAACAAAACAAAACAACTCCCCTCCAATATCAAAACAGCAAGATTTTTTTCACTAGCTAACACATACAACAGAAAATAACTTCCACCCAAAGTAATTTGTACTTCAAAGTGATCTTTTAAGTGCTCCCCGGCCCCAGGACCAGACAAATTATTACAGAATAAAAATTCCCAGATGGGTCAGAAATACTTAAATGGAGCATGAATGTTAAATTATATACCTTCTATGCTATACTGAGTGCCAAACCACTTCTCCTTGAGGTCACATTTTCCCTCGTTAGCACCAGACAGTAGAACGAGATTTGCTTTTTGAGGAACTAGCTGATTAAGGGCTTCAGCAATGACCTAAAAAAGAAGGGTAGGAGATAAGGGAAGGGAGATGCACACAAGGAACAATTTTAACCTAATACACTTCAGTTAAAAAGGGCAAAATGACATTGTTAGACACCCCCCAAATCCCAGCATCTTGATGCTCATGAAACTAGCTTCAGTCCATGAACACCATCGGTTTACTTGTATTTTGAAAACTTTTTTCAATCTTACTGAGGTATAATTATAAATATTAAATGTTCCTTGATAATGCTTTGCAGTGCTTGTCTCAAATTCCGCATATTAACACTGTTAGCATAAAAATAGCTATCATTTACTAAGCTTTTATTATATGCCAAGCATTGTTAAACATACTATTTAATTAACCCTGAAAACAGTCATAAGGTGTATCTATTTTGCAGAAAATACACCACTACAGAGGTTAAAGGTTAAGTAATGCTCAGGTTAAAGATTATATAATTCACCCAGACCAGCTACAAGTGGCAAAAGTGGAGTTCTAATCAAGTTTGCACATGATCTGAAAGGCTATGCTCTTAAAAGCTGTATTCCATATCACCTCAATAAGATGATGCCAACGTAGCACTTCCTTCAAAAAAAGTCCTCCAGGTATGATAAAGATGAACCACAGGATTGTATGTGTTGGTTCAGAATCCTATCTATCACATAAACACCATTTCTTTGAGAAAAAGAACAAATGGTGTTTCAGAAAAACAAAACACTTGGACTTTTGGACACAACCATTCTAAGGATATGGCAAGAATGTGTGGTTGTACCTCTTCTTTTACCTGTCTCTATCCTCTTTAAAATCAATAGTTTTGGAATAAATACCCTTTGCCAAAGTGTCTCACCCTTAGTACTAGTAACACCATCAGCCAGACAATTCTTTGTTGTAGGGTGCTGCCCATTGCATTATAAGGTGGTTAGTAGCAACTTAGGCTCCTGTCCAACAGACACCAGAAACACCCCACACTCTAACCCTCTAACCAGAACATCTCTAGACACTGACAAATATCCCTTGAGGAGGCAAATCATCCCTGATTGACTGCTACCCTGTAAGATGCAAGGGGCCTAATCCAAAGTAATAGAGCAATGACCCTAACCAACTATTCATTTTCATGTAACATTATCTGTAACTCATGTGTTCATAAATTTAGAGAATCTTATCTTTTTCTTTGAAAAAAATTTTTTTGAGACAGGGTCTCACTATGCAGTTCAGGCTGACCTTGAACTCACTTTGTAGCCCAGGCTGGTCTCGAACTCACAACGATCCTCCTACCTCAGCCTCCTGAGTGCTGGGATTACAGGCATGTGCCACCACACCCAGCTTCACTTGTAAATATTTTTAAGTGATTAAAAATATAACAGTTCTGAATTACCAGTTGATTTTTTTTTCTTTTTGAGACAGGGTTTCACAATGCAGCTCAAGCTTATTGAGCTATAATTACAAATATCAAATGTTTGGCCTTGAATTCACTTTGCAGCCCAAACTGGCCTTAAACTTGGAGGGATCCTCATGCCTTAGCCTCCTGAGTGCTAGGATTACAGGCATATGGCACCACACCCAGATTCCAGTTGAATTAAAAGGTAAGCTAAACAACTCTTTATATTTAGGAACGAAACCAATAATACTTAGAATATTGCCTGAACTACTCTAGGTATTTCAACACTTGAAAAACTAAAAATAATACCTAAGAAGAGGTGATTTTCCTCTCTTCTGTTACAACATAATCATAGGCAGAAAAGCAAAGTGATTAAGATACAAACTATGTATCAGTTCTCCAAAATAAATGTAATAAATTATGTATTGCAAACATATACCCACCAAAAAATCACATAAAAGAATCATGAGAAATTACCCATAAAACTATTGACACTGTTTAAACAAACAAAAATCCTGACTAAATATAACCAATTTTCCCCATTCTCAGTTCTTAAGTACATCTCTGCAATTTTTCACCCTCTTCTTTCCCTAAGAGCAAGTTTTAGAAGTGGAAACTTCCTTACTTCTGGCTTGTATTCAAAAAGAAGCTGATCTCCAGTAAGAAAGTCCTGCAGTGGATACAGCTGCATGTTTTCACACATGTTTTCCACATACTCGACTGGGTCGGTCTGTAAAGAGGTAAAATTATTTCACACGACAATCTGTTATTGTTATCCTTCATTTCCCACAATACATGTTATGTTCTTCTTTCAACAGTGAAACTGAAAATTTCTGAACAGATCTAACCAAATACAATTGCAGCTTAGCAATGTCATGCTCAGAAACCCAAGAAAAGACAGTCAGAGCTACTATAACTCTGTGTGTGTATGTGTGTGCGTGCGTGCGTGTGCGCACGGTTTACTGGGGGCTGAATC
This sequence comes from Dasyprocta punctata, assembly GCA_004363535.1. NCBI lineage: Eukaryota > Metazoa > Chordata > Mammalia > Rodentia > Dasyproctidae > Dasyprocta > Dasyprocta punctata. The sequence continues at coordinate 26,853 of RJWM01025028.1, read as the reverse complement.
CAGGGCCTTTGCAGTGAGCTACATCTCCAGCTTTTTTTTTTTTTCTTTTTTTTGTTTTTGGAGACAGGATTGCATTAAGTTGCCCAAGCTGGGCTCAAACTTGCAGTTCTTCTGTCTCAGCCTCCCAGTGTTGGGATTACAAGCATGTACCACCATGCTTCTTAAGGAGCTTAACTTCACACTCCTCCAAGCTCCCATCCTGAGCAAAATCACTAGATTCTAGCCATGACATGGTCTCTTTGCGAGAGCAGTTACCACTTTGAACCCTAAACGTTTGCCTGTCAAGTACTGCACATGACTGTGAGATGAATAAAGACAGAGGACCCATCACTATGCACGACTATCAACTAAAAACTACTTTGTAAGCATGAGTCAAATCAAACTGTATTTGACTCATGTTTACAAAGTAGTTTTTAGTTAGATAAAAGTACTGAGAAGCAGAGAGCAGAACAGTGGTTACGAGAGGTTGGGAAGGGTATGGAGCAAGGAAGGGGTTAAGAGGACATTAACAGGTACTTGGGTATCATCAGATAGGAAAAATAACTTCTAATGTTCCATAGTACAGTAGCCTAACTATAGTTGATAACAGTTAATTGCATATTTCAAAACAGCAAAGAGTGGATACAGTGTTTTCAACACAACTGACATATGTCTGAGGTGAAGGATAAGCCAATTGTCCTGTTCATTACACACTGTGTACTGTATTAAAATATTACACTGTACCCCATAAATTACATAATTATGTTCAATTAAAAATAAAAACATTCCAAAAAAGAAGTTATATTAATCAGTAAGTTATCTTAATTTAAAACTGAAAGAATAACAAGTTCTCTGACCTAAGAAATGGAAACAATTTCCTAGAAAAAAACAATTAATTCAAAAATCTATCTGAGTACCTAGCTACTCAGAATCTTAAAACTGACAGATCCTCCAGGAACCAAGTAGTTTCATTCCCTTTCATGTTTTAGCAATGAGGAAGTATACTCAGAATTATTAGGTGATTTGTCTGAGGTCACAGTGAGTGCCAACCACAGTAGCTACTCAAACTCTGGCCTCCTAATGCATCTGCATGTTCTCCCCATACGACACCAGCCCTTTGCTTCTTTTGTTGTTGTTTTGAGACGGTCTCGCTCTGTACTCCAGGCTGGCCTTGAACTCACTATGTAGCCCAGGCTGGCCTTAAACTTGTAATCCTCCTGCCTCAGCCTCCCAAGTGCTGGGATTATAGATGTACGACTCCATGCTTGGCTCTTTGTTTTTTATCTAATGGAATACAGAGTAAAAGTGAGGGTTACTACATTCGTGGAGGGGAAGAGACATGCAGAGATCACAGATATATATTGTCTACTACACTTTCAAATAAAAATAAAATAAGGAAAATGTAAGAAAAGATTCACTGTTAGCTCTTCCCTTCACTTTTGGAAATACTCCTGTATCATCACTAATTCTCAGTTGTATTCCATGTGAAATTTCTAAATTTCCCAACTGTGACAACTACATTGTGATTTTGCAAAAGAATGCCTTTACAGGAGATACTTGCTAAAAAATAAAAAAACCTTAGGATGCAGAGTCATGGTATCTATAATTGTTAAATGGTGTGGCAAAAAAAATAAATAAATAAAATAAAATAACATAAAATTAAAAAAATATATATATATATGCAAAGAGACAGAGAAGGAAGACAATACGCTACATATTATTAATTGGCAAATCTAGATGAGGGATACCCTAATGACCATTGTACTACTATGGCAATTTTTGTTAAAGTTTAAAGAGTTGAGAGAATGAAGTATTATTCTGAAGAGAACTACACAGGATCATCAGACTTTCAAAGGGACTCCAGGCACAACCAAGTTAAAAACAAACAAAAACCCCAAAACCCTATGCTCTAAACTCTTTACCTTTCAACATTAATATACATTCCTATCATATATCCTTATGCTACAGACATACAAATCATTAATTTTTTCACAGTATCCCAGAGTTCCTTTCTTATGTGCCACACACTGCCAAGATAATATAACCAAACCTTGTCCAAATATCATAGTTTTTTTTTTAAATGTTGTGACTTTCAAGAACTACTTACCAATGAAGGCATACCATAACAAAAGCCACTATGAACAGATCACCCTAGCCCAAAGAAACCTCAAAAGAGAGAAAAGCTCACCTGAGTGAGTGGAGAGCTACCAAAGGAAGAGTGCTGAAAAGGCCTCCTAATGCAGTGGCTAACCAGCCCAAGCCCAAGAGACAAAATGAAAATCGAATTGAGTCCTTCTGGACTATAATAACAGAAGAGGATGAAAAAAGATTATTTAGCCGGGCGTGGTAGTGCATGCCTTTAATCCCGGCACTTGGGAGACTGAGGTAGGAGGAGCATTGTGAGTTCAAGGCTGGCTTGGGCTACAATGCGAACACAAGGCCGGCCTGTGCTACATAGTGCAACCCTGCCTCAAAAAACTAGGGCTGGGAGTTTGGCTCAGTGACTTAAGCATCTGTCTGGCAGGCGTGAGGTTGTGAGTTCGATTCCAGGTGCCACAAAAAAAAAAAAAAAAAGGAAAAGAGAAAAAAAAGATTATTTAACTGACAAAGTAAATGACATTTTATGAATGCCTGAACCTGATTAATAAGGGATGTCCAAAAGAAAAAATAATAACCACACTGAATGACCTGATTAAAAATATTCTAGATGCTAAAAAACTAGTTGAATATTGGATGTTTTATACATATTGAATCAATCACAAGTCCTACTGAAAATATTTTCTTAATCTATGAGAAGGCCGTTCTACAAGGATCTCAGCCTATTAAAGAGATGCAACAGACAACTGAAGATATTGTAACAATGAATTAAGAAAAAAGCAATCATGGAGAAACTACTGAAGATGCTTACAGAACCAAGGAACAAATTCAAGAAATTAACACTGAGGATACAGGTGTTCAGAGCCAGGAAAATCAGAAATGGAGAATAAACATAATAGAAATATGGTACCTGAAGATTGTGAAAAACAGCAAGATGACGAAAGATCCAACTGACAATTTTAAAGCCCCTGGTGCACAAAATAGATCAAGTTGCTTAATTAAATACAACATATCTACTAGACCACACTTGCAAAGTATAAAAAAGATGCAACTTGAGTAAACAAATTCTGCATTTAAAGAACTAAAGTTTCTAAGGGGGTCCATAGACTAAAAGTCAAAGGAGAGGGAACAATGCTCTATGTGACAGGGAACCAGAAAGAAGAGGGGGTAGCTTGCCCATGAGCTGCATAGTGAACAAGAAAAATATGGCATTTTTATACAATGGAAAGCTACTCAGCTATAAAAAAGATAACCTCAAGGTTCTTGTCGGTAAATGGATACAACTTAAGATCATGCTCATGGATGAAATGATCTTACATGGGTAAACATCATGTTGTCTCCCTAGTACAAAAAACTAAAGGAGTTAGTAGGATTCAAAATACACAATACATATTGTAAAAATGAAAGGGGAGGAAGTATCTAAAAAGGGAAAGCAGTGGCCACTGTTAATCTATTATCATTATTTGAATCCCATATTGTTATCATTGTTCTGTTTAGTTTGGTTCTATTCTTTTTTGGTTTGTCTAATTTTAATATATTTGATGGCATGAACAGTTATGTCAAAGATAACAAAATACATTATGGTAGCCATTATTGATATCCATCACCTTGTTTTGGAGCCCTGTATTGCTTTGTTTTGTTTTGAGTGACTTTATTCTATTTTGATTTGCTTGATTGTATTATGACTGATGATATAGGCAACTACTTAGAAGATAACAAGAGGCGTTATGGTAACCAGTGTTGTTTAACTACTGCTTTGAAGTCCTATATTGCTTCTACTGTTTTGTTTTTATTGGTTTTATTCTATACTGTTTTGTTTGATTATATTATGGCTGATGGTATGGCCAGTTATTTTGAAGATCACAAGAGGTATTATAAGGGGAAAGGAGGCAAGAAGGAAGGAAAAAGGAAAAAGACATAAATTTGCATATATGTATACATAAGATAGCTAAAATGACTGTATTACTAAATGTATTAGTTATTGAAAAAGAACAGTTAATACTCATACGATTAGATCAATTTTACATGTCTATATCTGTTAATCTAAACAACTCTTTCGAAGGTAACAATATGTAATAGTACAATCATTGTCAAATTCCTATCATCTCCTTTTATAAACCTATAATTCTACTGTATTGGATTTGTTGTTGTTGTTTGTTTGTCTCTTTTGCTTTGTGTCTTTCTTTTCTGTCTCTTTTCTCTTAAAAAAAAAAAAAAAAAAGAACTAAAGTTTCTAACACCAGTGAGACATTCTCAACATCTTCAAGAGAAGACTTCTAAATTGCCAGATATGTTAAAAGATCATTACCCTGGTGTGTCTTCACCGGAACAGTGATCAGAATTAGACTGATTTTTTTATGCCACCCTAATGTAGCACTGTGCCCTATGTACTCCAAGACTGATACCTCACCTCAGAAGAGAAATAAAGTTCCAGAAAGCAGTAAGGGTTATTATTATTCCTGGGGTGTTTTGTGTGGCTTCATATTTCCCTTGAACCTGGAGTTGGCCATACTAAGAATTTATGGAAGTAAGATCCTATATTGACATTCAGGTCATAGGAGCTGTTCATCACTGTGTGGAAAGCTAACCCGACCAGGTCAACCTCAACAGACTGAGTTTTTCTTTACATAAAATTTATCAGTTTGCTTACTATGTTCCTTAAATAATTTGTTATGCTGTTACCTTGTTCACATTATTAAATGTAATTATAGTAATGATGTGTCATCAGAAAATGAGGTGTTCTAGATAAAATTTGTATTATATGCACATGTTTCAAAAAATTATGATACACTTCCCTGCCTTTTTGGTTTTTTGGGGGGGGTTTTTTTGGTACTGGGGATCGAACTCACAACGTGCGCCTGCCAGGCAGGCACTTAAGCCACTGAGCTAAATCCCTGGCACTTCCCTGCCTTTAAACAAAATACTGGAAAAAAAATTTTTTTGTTTTGATTTAATTGGTGTGAAAGTCAAAACTTAGGACTGACAGCTAGGCATGGTGGATCACGCTTGCAATCCTAGCACTGAGAAGGCTGAGGCAGAAACACTGTGTTCAAGGCCAGCCTGAGCTACTCAGTGAGACCTTGTACCAAAACAAAAACAAAAAGACAAGAACTTGGGACAGGAAATAAAGCTCAGTGACAGAGTGCATGCTTAGCATGTCTGAAGTCCTATGTTCAATACCTAGCATCAAACAAACCAACAAACAAAAAAGTAAAAAATTATAATGTGTAGAGCTACCGCCTCAAGTATTAGGATATACAGGGTTTAGCTTGCTTTTCAACCAAACTCATGTTACTGAGACTGCTGTGCTCTGTTGCATCCCTTGACCTGTCCGTGGCTTCTGTGTTTCCTCTATGATAGTCTATAGTTGCTGTCTTTGCCTTTGTCTCTTGATTATAAGTGAGTTTGCAAAGAAGAACTGTTAACTGGATATTCCATGTCTGAGATATTTCTTGACATGTAAGAAAAAAATAGTACCAAATTTAGTGGATATTCAAAACTTCAAATCCAATGAGATTTTTGGTTTTACGTTTTGCAGCTTGACTGACAATGTTAAAATTTTAACTTTCATAGTTTCATCTGATAGTTTATAAACTGTAATAGAGTTTGGAAAGGATCTATGTATTTACTGTCTTTGTAGTTTAGGTAGAATTTCTAAAATAACCAATATTTATTCTTCATAATATAAAAACTTCACTGTTAAATCATGTCCAGTGAGACACGACGTTTCCTTCTCCCCACAAATAAATACCATCAATAAAACTGTTTATAAGGTTCGAACTATACTTAAATGGCATACATTCTCTTTCAATTATATAGTTTAAAATAAGTGAATACTGGTCAGGGATATAGCTCAGTGGCACAGAACCTGCCTGGCAAGCATGAAGCCATGACTTTGACTCTTGATTCCAAAAAGAAAAAAAAAAAAAAAAAAAAAGGAGGCGGGGGCGGGGATGTAGCTTAGTGGTACAGGGCCTGCCTGGCAAGCACAAAGTGCTAAGTTCAATTTTCAGTACCAAAACAAAATTTAAAAATAAAAAATAAGTGAATACTAAAATAACAGTTTAATAACTACATGTGAAATATGAATGTAAAAAACATGTATGTAGTCTTATGTTCATTCCATTTGTACTTTTGTTTTATTGTCTTGTGTTCTAAAAGTAGGACTTTTATTCCTAGTATCTGTGTACCTTATATCTATCCAATTAAAAATATTTGTATAATGAAAAAAAAAATTTTAAAAATATGGTGACTGACAGGTGAGAGGGGGCTGGGGATTGAACCCAAGGCCTTCACATGAGCAGTACAGGGTCTCACTCAGTTGCCCAGACTGGGCTCAAACTCACAATCCTCCAGCTTCAGTCTCTCAAGAGTGCTAGAATTACAGGCTTGCACAACCACACCTAGCCAGACATTATATTTTGATACATAACACTGAATTCAGAATTACCACCTCTGGCGGGCAGCCAGAGCAGGCAGGTAGACGCGGCCAGAATCGCCCCTGCGCACCTGCCGCCATCGGAAAGCTTGTTTCCCACAGATAGCCAGCCTGGGCAGGGAGACACAGCCAGATAGGCCCTGGGTGCCCGCAGGCCACCACTGGAGACCCTTTCTTCCTTCGTGCAGCCAGCACTCCCCAGGAGAATCACATAAACACACCCCTGCAAGCCTGCCACCATCAACGGAGTGCCAGTATAGACACGCAGGCTGAGAGAAGCAGCAGCCCCACCACCATGCACCCCTGGCCATCGGGGAAGCCTTGGTGTAGCTGCACCTGTCTAGAGAAGCCCGCCCCATGTCCTGCTACCTCCCTGGGAACCTGGGTTCAAAAGAAACCCAGAGGCCTGCCCAATTCCCCTACACTGCAGAGGGGCAGCCAATGTGGGAAGTGCCTAGGACCCCACAACTGGCTTCTTGGGAGGAACCCAGGAGAATGCCAAGACGAAGGAGTAAAAGGCAATCTCTGCCTTCCAGCCCACACTGAACAAGTATGAAAGAAAATGGAAGTCACACACCTGAAATCTCCCAGAGGATAGCAACTGAAGTAAAGAAACAACTTCATGAGACTGTAAAAGTAATCAGATCAGAAATAATACGTCAGGTAAAAAAAGAAATCACAAACATAATGAAAGAATTGCTAAGCATATCTAAAGAAGACATAGATAAAAAAGAGGAGTATAGGAAAATGATAAAAACTTTAAATGAACAATATAGAAAGGAATTATAATATATGAAACAGATTCAAAGAGACATCCAGAAAATTAAAAAGTCAATCAAAAGCTGGCAAAACCGCTTGAAAGAGACTGAAGATAGACGTTCAGACCTTGAAGACAGGATCACAGCTAGCAATCGTGAAAGGAAAGATCTCTTAAAAATAACAAGGAACCAGGAAATAACAATTCAATGGCTGCACGATGATGCAAAGAAAAATAATTTAAGAGTGATAGGTATCAGTGAAGAAGCAGGGGTCAACACAAATGAAATAAAAAGACTATTTACAAAAGTAATAGCAGAAAACTTCCCAAACATGGGAAAAGGATCTGGCATGCAGATAAACGAGGCATACAGAACTCCAACTAGCCATAACCAAAGTAAATCTACACCCAGACATATAATAATCAAGATCCCAGAAAGTCAGCACAAGAACAGAATATTAAAAGCTGTTTGAGAAAATAAACAGATCATCTATAAAGGAAAACCAATCAGGATCATAGCAGACTTATCAACACAATCCATCAAGTCAAGAAGAGTTTGAAGTGAAGTGTTTCAAATCCTGAAAGTAAACAACTTCCAACTCAGACTGACATACCCTGTAAAACTACCTTTCAAAATTGATGGAAAAATAAGATACTGCCATGATAAAGAACAAATGAAGGAATTCATAATCACCAAAGCAATCCTACAGACAGTGCTGAAGGATATTCTAGAAAGAGATAGATGACCATGGTTCCAGGGACAGCAGCAGAGGAGGACTGCCAAACAGGACAGGCAATTGAATAAAGGGGAAAAGTGGAGGGCCAACAACAAGAGAATAGCACAGCAGAGATGAACCAATGCATGCCAGTTGTAACCGTTAATGTAGATTGCCTCAATTCACCAATAAAAAGAAACACAGGAAGAGTGGATCAAGAAATAAGATCCATCTATATACTATACACAAGAAACACATTTAACTCAAAAGGAAATTCATAGACTCAAAACCAAAGGAGGAAAAACAATTGTTCCACATGACAGGAGACCAGAAAAAAGCAAGGGTAACTTGCCCATCAACCACAGAATGGATAAGAAAGGTATGGTACTTCATACAATGGAAAGCTACCCAGCTATAAAGTAGGATAATCTCAAGGCTCTTGCAGATAAATGGATGCAACTGGAGATCATGCTCATGGGTGAAATGGCTTGGACTCCTATGGGTGAACACCGAGTCATCTCCCTAGCATAAAAAAACTGAAGAAGTTAGTGCAATCCAAAGAGCACAATAGACATTATGAAAGTGATAGGGGAGGAAACACCTAAAAAGGGAAAGTGGTAACCACTGTTAATTTCCTATTATCTTGTTTTGAATTCTTGTACTATCTTCATAATTTTGTTAGGTTTGGCTTTATTCTGTCTTGTTTTGTTAGATTTTACTGTGTCTGATGGTATGGGCAGTTATTTTGAAGATAATGAGATATACTGTGGTAGCCACTGTTGATTTTCTATCATCTTGTTTTAAACTCCTACAATGCTTTCATTCTTTTGTTTTTATTGGTTTTATTGTTTTGTTTTGTTTGATTTTATTATGTATGATGGAATGGACAGCTATTTTGGAGAAAACAAGACATTACAGTAGTCACTGGTGATTTCCTGTCATCTTGTTTGAAGCCCTTTAATGCTTTCATTCTTTTGCTTTTATTGGTTTTGTTTCATTTGATCTTATGTGTGATAGTATGGATGGCTATTTTCAACAAAACAAGAGACATTATGGAAGCCATTGTCCATTTCCTATTATCTTGTTTTGAGGTCCAGCAATGCTTTCACTGTTTTGTTTTGAATGGTTTTAGTCTGTTCTGTATTGTTTGATTTTATTATGTGTGATGGTATGGACAGCTATTTTGAAGAAAATGAGACATTATGGTAATCACTGTTGATTTCCTATTATCTTGTTTTGAAGTCCTGTAATGCTTACATTCTTTTGTTTTGATTGGTTTTGTTGTTTCGTTTTGATTTTATTGTGTGTGATGGTATGGACATCTATTTTGAAGAAAACAAGCCATCATGGCAGCCACTGTTGATTCCCTGTTGTCTTGAAGTCCTGTATCACTTGCATTGCTCTGTTCTGATTTGCTTTACTCTGTTTTGTCTTGATTTATTCTTTTTAAAATTAAAAAAAAATTATATTTAAATTTAAAAAAAAAAAGAATTACATCATGAAGCCTTCTCTGATTCGATTTCAATTAAAGAAGATATTCTCTTCTTTTCTCTAATATCCCAAGCCTCAGTATTTCTAATACTATACATGGTAAATTACTATAATTACTTTGTAAAATATCTTTATAATATCTGAATTGTCTACTATCAAATACCATTGGAAGCTCTCCATGGATGACAATCAAAGTGATGGACAAAGTGAATACATAAGTAATTGTCATACATAGCCGGCGTGGTGGCGCACGCCTTTAATCCCAGCACTCGGGAGGCTGAGGTAGGAGGAGCGTTGTGAGTTCAAGGCCGGCTTGGGCTACAACGCGAGCACAAGAGTGGCCTGAGCTACATAATGCGACCCTGCCTCAAAAAACTAGGGCCAGGAGGTTGGCTCAGTGGCTTAAGCGCCTGCCCTGGCAGGTGCGAGGTTGTGAGTTCGATTCCTGGTGCCACAAAAAAAAAAAAAAAGTAATTGTCATACAACACAATCCATGTCATCTGCCTAATTCTGTCATTTTACTCAATATAAATACTCAAAAACAGGAGTTAATTTTTAGATAGCCGCAGGGCCATTGTGAGACTCACATGACAGACAGTGGCAGAATTAAAACTCCAAAAACACTTCCAAAAAGAACAATGTCCACAGACCAGTTTTACCTTGGTCACAGAAAATATTTAAAAAGAATTAAGACTTCTAAATACCTGTTCTTGGTAATGAAATTCATTGTCCTCAATTTTCTGAATCTCTTCAAAAACTCTGTGGAAAAAAAGAACATGATCATTAGAATACTGTATATATTAAAATTTCTCATCATAATCATGAATTATGAAAGAGATGCATAAAAACAAAGGGACTGGAGTCAAGTAAAACCTTAGGGTACACATACACGTAGAAGGATGAAGATACACCGTCAATAAAGGAAACAGAATAGAAAATAACTGAAAAACCATCCCACAGGACTAAATGCCTATTAGCAGCCTGAAGGCTAAAGGAAGGAGTGACTCCTGGCTACATTCAAAGAAGCATTACCTTTTCTCTGGACCTAGCTTCTGCAGCATTTTTAAATACTGAAAGACAGTATGAGCAACCTGAAAACAAAACATCTTATTAGTCTTTGACATAAAATCATACCTAATATAAAAGCAACTCTATTTTTATTATTTACCTCATAGAAATGTTCATAACCCTCATCAGTGAGTGTGATAGAAATGCTAAACACTGAGTAAGTAGAATTCTGCTCAAATCCTGTCTCACCATTTCCACCAAACAATGCAAGAGCCCAGCACCTACAGTTGAGAAAATTAATTCAATCAATACCTTGACAATGTATAAATACTTCAAATTAACAAAGCAGACTCTATGTAAAATTAAGGAACCTTAGCTTTTGATGTAAATGTATACTGTGCAACAGTAAGTTTCAAAATACAAATTTTAAAATCACAAAGTCTCCCAAAGAATTGCAGTACATTTAGGAATCAGAAGGAAATAATACCATCTTTGTTCACAGGGAAGAGTAATAGATACTGCAACACAGTACAACAGTAAATGAAGGCAAAACACTGCTGTGAAAGAGAACAGTACAAAACAGAATAGGACTCCTGGAAAGTGTTTCACTTGTCATTTTTGATCTTCCCTCCTATAAGAAGCCTTAAAATGTATCTAATAGATCTCAATTTAGAATATCAAATGATCTCTTTGATACTATCAGTTAACCTACTTAGATTATCTAAGAAGAAAAAGATAGTAGATATTTTAGAAAAACTTACATTAAGAGAAAAGGACAGAAAAATAAAAAATGTAAAGTAAGAATGTGCAATAAAATTCAGTAAAAGGCCATGCACATCTCAAAGCATATTTATATGTATATATATATACACACACACACAAAAGATACATACTCAATATCATTAGTTCATTCTTTTAAATAACTCTGCCTCTCAGTCTTCATTGTTATAGAACTCTTAAAGAACTTCTTGAAATTTCTCAACTGTCTTTTCATTCTCAAATTAGTGTAGAAAAAAAATCAAACAAGGAAGTAACACAATGTCTTGCTCATGATCTTAAAGTTCAGTTTTAATTATTGGGCTGTAGTGACTTACACAAGTGCCTGAAGGCATCAGGACACTCTCTGCCAACGTGGCTGCACATACCATTCAGTGTCTCACACTTTCAGTATAACTGATTTACAGACTGAAGTTTTTATTAAAGTTTCCCCTTTTAGTTGAGAAAGCCAGGAAATCCACAGCATTCAAATAACTGATTTTTTTACTATGCAATCAAATCCAGATTCCTGATGAGAGCTAACCATTTTATGTAATTCTGGAATTTACTAGGTTTCTTTATAATTGTTACAATTTCATATACACTTACTTCCAACAGGGGCTAAAAGTTAGCTTATAATAAAATATAAAAACAGCCTGTCAGATAGCCTAGGTTATCAATATGACTATAATTAAGCATTAAAATTGATTCTAGACTCTTGGTAGCTAAAGCAAAAGAATGCGTTATGTACCAGTTATTGTCCATTGTTTTTCAGATTGCTATACTGAAAATACTTAATAATTGAATACTTGCTTTTTTCTAAGATAAGAAAGAATGCTGCCTTTTCCTTCATGTCCAACCAGCCAGGAGATATAATGAAGTGGCTTCACCCTTTAAAAATTTAAAGGTCAGAAGAAAAACATTTAAATACACTAGAAAATCTTGCTGGCAAAACCACAATATTTAAGAATATAAACTTATTCTCACATAAATCCACAAAATTGGAAATTCCAATTAATTTAATAGGAAAATAAAAACTAAAAATAGGGTGAGTGCAATCATTCTTAAATTTAAGGCTGCTACTTCTCTTAAACACCAAACTTATTTTCTTGCTTGATAAAATCTTTAAATTCTGTTTCACTCAAAATAGAAATGATATAGATTCATTATTTTAGAACCCAGTACAGATATGAATCACTTTGTCTATGCACAAAAGCTTTACAAAAGTTTTCAGTACTGTATCAGAGTGCATGGTAAAGCAAAATGTGTTGCTCTTACAACTGAAAGATCCAGATTTCAGTTTAAATTTTTCCTTCAATACGTAAGTAAGGACCTTGGGCAAAAGACACAATGTCACCATAATTTTCTTTTTCTCTTCACTTGTCTAACTATAGTTTTCACATAAGCACACCTATAATCCCAAGACTCATGAGGGTGAGGCAGAAGATTGCAAATCAAATTCAAGGACAGTCTGAGCTACACAGCAAGATCCTGTCTCAAAAAAACAAAAACAAACTAAAAGTATCATGTAAGCCCATAGACAGTTTTCGTGTTTTCTTTTTGTTTTGTTTTGTTTTTAGTTTTTGCAGTATTGGGGATTAAAATGACTCCCACAAAAGCTGATTTAGGAGCTACATCTCAGTCTTTTTATTTTATTTTTTAATTTTGAGACAGGATCTCGCCAAATGGCTAAGTTACCCAGAGTGTGTTCAAACTTGCCATTCTTCAGCCTTAGGCTGCCAAAGTGCTGGGATTACAGCAGTGTACCACCATCCCAGCAGGTATTTTTATCATTTAACAAGCTAAAAGATTGAGCAGTTGCATACATTCTTCAAATTATGTTCTCACTACCTTCCACTGTAATTTTAAAAACTTATTTCTATCAAAACAAGAATATATGGAAAAAATTGAGTCAGAAAATCTAATTAGGTTAGAAAACTTCATTTTGTAAACTTTTTTCCTAATCAATTTGTTAATTTATTTAGAGATGGGGTAGGGGTCAGTCTCCTTATGTTGCTAAGATAGGACTGAAATCTCTGGTCTCAAACCATTCTCCAGCCTCAGCTCCTCTAGTAGCTGGATCTATAAGCAGGTATCACTGTGCCCAGCAAAATTTAGTAAATTCTTGAAAATTAAGACAAGGTATGGTTTCAACTGCTTAGCAATCCTCAAAGCCCACAATATATTGTTTGAAATGTAAATTGAATTATATGTATAGTAAGACTGGTAGAGAGAAATAAAGTAGTTAATGAATGAGCCCAGCGAATATGAACAAAGATAACTGTACTTTATTTGATAACTCCTGCTTCTTTTTAAAAAATGACTCCCACAAAAGGTAATTTAAGAGGAATTCACATATTTAGGGATTCAAAATGATTCATATTTATCAAAAGAAACAAACCAGTCCACAAAAAAGAAAATTAATGAAAGCAAAGAAATGTTAACAGTTTTTAGAAAACTCCTTTTTTTTCTTTTCCTTTTTCTTCTTTCCTTCCATCCCTCCCTAGCTAGCTATCTGCCTATTGGTACTGGGAATTTAACTCAGGACCTTCATACTAAACTACGTCCCTAGCCTTTTATTTTTATTTTGAGGCAAGGTCTCACTAAATCACTAAATTGCCCAGGTTGGGTTTCAACTTGCCATCCTCCTGCCTCAGCTTCCTGGAGTGCTGAGACTAGAGGCATACACCACTGTGCCCAGCTTTACTTTTACTTTTAAAACATCAAAATAAGTAGTAGTCACTACCAAATAAATTATATTTCTGTACTAAAAATACTAAAGAAAATAATTACTAAAGTTAACATTTATACCAAATAATTTCAGATACTCTAGAAAAGTAGTCAATTATAAGAAAACACTAGTTTTTATCCCTAAAGAGATAGTAAAAGAGTTGGAAAATCTAGGAGTAGTTAAGTTTCAGATGATCACACCTGTGTTTATAAATTCAGAATCCCTATAAACCATCTAGCATCCTTCAAAAATATGATTCTCGCTCAGTATCTAATGAACTAAGTTTTTCCTTGAACTCTTACCTGTAATGTTGCTGTTGAGGGGGCAGTGCCCATGTGATGGTCAGAGCATGAATTTTTCTGATTGGAACAACTAAACAAAAATATTTTCCAGAAGAACAGATGTAAGTGTTTCTCCATAACTTTTACTATAATAACTTCTTTCAAAATTCAATATATTTCACCCTCTAACAAATAGAAGATTATATAAATGTAATCACTATTTCAAATTGCCAATTTTCCAATATGAATAATGCAAATTCAATAAATTTTGTTTCACAGGGTAGAAAAGGCAAGGATAAAAAGAACAATGATAATATTAAATGCTGCTAAGGATGGACCCCTTCTTTTAAGATAGGGTGCAGGACTAGTAGCTAAAGAGATCCATAGGAAAAATTCCAACCCTACCACTACCTTGCTGTATATGCTGATACAAACTAGAGAAAATCACCTGCATTTAAATCTTTTGAAATCTCTCTTCTCAAATACACTGGGCTAAATTATCTCTAAAATTCTTCCTAATACTATTATTGTATGATTCTATGATAGGAAATCGAAAGCCAGGAAAAAAAGAACAGAAAATAAGTTATCTCTGCAAAGAGACAGCTCAAGAGAATATAGCCAGCTGCAGAAAAGGTATGGTCAGTCACTGATCAAAGGAAGGGGATATCAGAGACTGGCAATGGGGAAAAGGAAGAGAGAATACCTGAGGCAATTAGGAGAAAGAGAAAAAAAGTCAATCTGTTGTGGTAAAAATTTAAAAAAAAAATAGTAATTTAAGAATATTTCTATAATATTCACATGGGTAACTTTCAAAGTAAATTATAGCATAATCATGTGGCATACTCATTATATAGTTATTATAAACAATATTAAATTTTTTAAAAGGAGAAATAAGTATACATATTTTATAATCTTACTCTTTATTTTCACTAGTACATGTTTGCAGTACATAATTATTCTTTTATGGCAAGAAAATATAGCTATAAAAAATCAGATGAAAATTTGCCAAAAATGAATTCTCTTTAAGGTAAGATTTAAGGGTAATTCCCCCTCTTCCTTCATGTCTTTACTTTATGGTTTTCCTCATTTAACAAATACTGTTTTGTAGAAAGAAAATAATTTCCAAAGCATTTTTCTCTATTTTTCCTCCTTTAAAAATAAAAGTAGAGTGTTGATAAATGAAATAGGAATGAAACAAACAAACAAGAAAAAATCAGAGGAATGAGGGTACATTAGGGAGGAAGCATGAAAACAAATTCAAGTAACAGTAGGGCACCAGAACCAATCAATCTGCAGCTAGACAGTGAGTGGCCTGCTACTTGTCACTAGTTGTTCTCCATTGCCTGTCTATTTTCTTTCCAACACAATTGTATTTTCTGTTGTGCTCTCATTTTCAAAGAAAATTGACAGTCAAGTTTTAGAGAATGTGCTAAAGTTATTTCAAACAGTGTTAAACCTTAGGTTCACAAACCTCTATAAAGTTTGTTAAATGCTGGTGTGTCAAATGGATCCGTTAAATGGCCAAAGTTTGGTTTGGGTAACCCACTGAAAATAAAACAAATACATTAAAATTTAATTGGCAAAAGCCTTTATAAGCAGTATCATTAGGGGTGTCTAACAGATAATTTAGTCATTCTACAGACTGCTGGCTGAAATGCGTTCTAGGCATGAGCAAATAGATGGCAACAAAGCCATACAATCTTGGGCTACATACCCTATTCTTAATCTCAGTCTCAATAATTAAAATGCTTTTTGCAACTTATAACAGACAGAGAATAATGAACTGAAGGGACCCTCCAACCCAATATTTACTGCTTCTTGTCAGCCCCATTCAATTTCAGTTCTCCTCCACTAGAAAGTTATTACAAAAGGAAAATTACACTACAGACAATACTTTAATTAAACGAATATATTTGGGGTGATTATTAGGTATAAAGCACTATACTGGGCACTATAATATTTTAAAGATTTGGCTCCTCCTTCCGGGAGTTTCTAATCTGGTTAAAGATATTAAAACCTGTGTGTGTGTGTGAGACAGAGCGAGAGAGAAAGAGACAGAGATACTGAGGTTGAACTCAGCACCTTCACACTGAGCTACGTTACCTGCCCTTTTTAAATTTACTTTGAGACAGACTCTTACTAAGTCACTAAGTAGCCCAGTTGCCCAAGTTAGGCTCAAACTTATTCTTCTGCCTCAGGCTCCCAGACTGCAGGGAAGAGATCACAACTTTAATGTTTTATAAAAACATGGTCAACAAAAACTAGTATCTCGGCAAAGACCTTTAATTTTGTCTCATTAAGGAACCATGGTAATTGGTGAATAATATTTAAGAGAATTTTTAAATGCTCAGCAGGCACTGACAGAACTTAAGGAATATATTAAATATACCTCTGATTTTATTAGTAAAGATGGTCCTATCTGCCATCTGACATTTCTGTAATTCACACTTATACAAAAATGCAAAAAATATAAAAAAGTTAAAAACCCCACAAATTTGGCACACCTTTCCTTATCCCTCCATATATAAAAAGTATTGCTAAGTATCAACAGAAACTTACATAAAGTCAAGACAATAACAACCAATCTGTCATCTTAAACTATTGTAACATTTTAAGCTAATTTTTCTCTCATAAAGTTAAAATAACAATGCATTAGAATGATGAAACAGAAAAGACCACTAACCTACTTATATGCTGTAAGAAAAAAATCTGATTTCATTTATAATACTAACTTGGAAACTGGCAGGAGAGTAAATACTTAATTGCTTTAAAATTAAATTTTTGTACTCTGTAGTAAGTATGTAACAGTAACGCATCTTTTACATGTGTGCATTGTTTTAATGAATTTGAAGTGGGCAAAACAACATATTAAAAGATCAACTATGCTTCAAATAAAAAGGTTTTTTAGGCAGTATGTAAAGTCAGTCATCGTCTACAAGTTTATTTCATTTTGTTTTGTACTAAGCGACTAATCCAGCACCACCCCCCAAGGTTTTACTCAGTAGCTGAGTTGCTCAGGATGGGCTGAACTTTCAATGCTGCCATAGCCTCCAAGAGTGCTAAGGGTGCACAGCCTCCCATGCCTAGCTCAAAATTATTTCTTTTATGGGGAAAAACATTACACATTCTGAAAAACTTATTTAAAAAAAAAATCTTTGAGAACACAATTTGTTATGTGGCAGGGGACAAAAATATTCTGTTCTTCAACATAGTACTTTTAAAACCCTACATCATAGCAGGAAAGTTCTGAATAAATGTAAAAGGAGGCATAAACTCTTCAAAAGTATTGCTTACTTAAAAGTTCATAAGCCCATAAATTCTGAAATAAACTAAGGAAAAAGGTTCTTATCTTGATCTCACTCAAAAGCTCTGTGATCATATTTAAGCTATTAAACCTCCTTAGGCCTTAATTTTATGACCTGTTTTAAAACAGAACAAAAAAGAAAAAAATTTGTTGGGACTCATACAAAAACATACAATCTCTTTAATTCTAAAGGTTTATTATTTATAAAAATAACTATCTTACTTGTTTGGTATCTGAGAAAAGATTTCAGTCACCCACTTTTCCAAAGTATCCAGTGTTTCTTGAAGGGGAGGGAGAGAAAGTGACAAGTAATATTGTTATTTAATGAAGAAATGCATAGATTTTCCACAGATCTTTGGCTACAAAAAAAAAAAAGATGTATTTTACTCTGAGAATCACTTGCCAGCCTTTAACCTGTAATGATTAACAAAAAGCCTAAGAACAGATAAGAAAACCTTGAGACACATACAATTTTGTTAGACTCTGATTTCTCACTGGCAGTCAGAAAAGACACACAAGTAAAAAGAAAAGGAAGAAAAATTGAGTGATGGGGAGAAAGGGAGGGAGGGAAAAAAAGACACAAAATAAAAAGGTTTTGTTTAGGTTACTATGAAAGGTCAAGAGGTAAGAATATGCCAAACATTTTCCCAGACCCTTTCCAAAATTTAGCAAAAGTTCAGGAAGGTTTTTCTACAATAACCTACACTATTCACCCTTCTTTTCAGCATCAATCAGTACTTTTATACTCCACTTGTATATACTTGTCCATACTTTCACACACTACTCTACTTTGAGGTTTCACCCTTTATGTTTTCTTAGTTTTAATGTCTATATGATTTATATATTCTAAATTTTGATTCTTACTCATATGTCATATGAAATTCTTCTGAAATTTGTAGTAAAACACAAGATCTAAATGAAAAAGGAAACCTTGTGGCTCTATGTAAGTGGCCTGGCACTGGATTATTTGTTCATTCCATAAAACACATGCATTTCACTAATTAGAAACCCAGGGGTATAGCTCAAGTGAAGAGTATATGCACAGAATGTAAGTTTCTAAGTTCAATCTCTATCCCCCACCCCCCTACTCCGTAAAAGATACAAGATGCAAATTAGACTAATCAGGTATTGAATTTATTCTGTACTATTCACACAGATGGCTGACTTTTAAACAGCACCAGAAATGATGAAGCTCCAAAAATTGATGGAATTAGATAGTATATAGTCTTCTGAAACTCCATGTCTTGTTTTAAAAATCTGCAATAACCATTAATAAGCTCTTGTACTGGTTATCACTGAGGAAGAGAATGTAAAAGAAACAGTATCTAGTTGAAGAAAAACGAAGGTTCATTAAGTAATTTGGGACACATACAATTAAAAAGAATGAGTTAATTTACATGCCAAACATGGAATTCCTGTTTTAACAAGTATAAAAGGAATACAGAAGCAAATCTGTAGCTTTAACAGAAGAATATCATACCATAATTTTATGTTCAATCAAACTGGACTAATTTTGATTAAAAGTAAAAAAATGCTTATACATAATTGCCAAATCACCTTTGATCTTAAGTTTTACAATGTATAGAGCAAAATTTTAGAAAAAGAATAAAAAGAGGGTAAAAGGTTTAGTTTTCAAAAAGAAATGTGCGAACTATGACTTTTTTTTATTTTGAGACAATAGTCTAAGTTGCTAAATTGACCAGGATGGGCTCAAATTTAACAATCTTCCTGCCTCTATCTCCCAGGGTGCTGAGATTATAGGAGTACACCACCAAGTCCAGGTCTGCGCTACTTTTGATTCTCCCAAAATAATAGCCTGCTGTTGACAGAAGCTTTACCAAGACTTAAACTGTTTATGAATAAATATTTTGTATTGCACATGTATTATACATAGTGAAAAATACATGAGAATCATGAGAGATCTTTTACTAGGAGATGACTGCTCATGTAGCGATAATTAACACCACAGTATTTTTCAGCAGTCACCAACACTTGAGTTTATTGCACAGCAACAGGAGGTAGATACAAAACTAATACAGTAGTACTGAAGACATTACAGAGAGTTTTATGTGGTTCTGCCTTAACAATGCATCTTTATGTTTGTTTACATTTTTACTGTGAACGACACTATATGGTCTGTGTGTGAGCCCAAGTTTTTGGTTTGTTTTGCAATACTCAGGGTTGAATCCAGGGCCTTATCCATGCTAGGCGAGTGCTCTACTTCTGAGCTACATCCTGAACCCTTTTGACTTTTGTTTTGAGATGAGGTCTTGCTTAGCCGACCTCAAACTTAAAATCCTCCTGCCTCAGCTCCCAGTTACACCATTGTATCTGGCTGCAAGTTTTGATAAATTTTGATTTTTTATAATAAACTTGTATACATTTTATATGGTAAATCAAAGACAATGATCTGAAGATATCTCATGATTCATGATATACTTTGTTCTTAATTTTTTGATATTTCTAGGCTACATGGTTTTTTCTGTGAGTTTTTTCAAACTAGTACAAATCTCAAAAAAAAAAAAAAAACATGTAAGTGGACTCATCTAGTTCAGGCTCCACTGTTTAAGGATCCGTTGTACTTCAGAGTAACTCTAAGGGCAATAACAGATGATGTTACCTTTGGACTGAACAACTAAAGTCATATAATGAGCAGAGTAGTAACGCATCCAGAATTCTCTCAATCTAGCATGTGTATCAATATTATTCTTTTTTGGTTCATGCTTGAGAGTCTCAGCATTTCCTGTAAAAAGATGAAAAAAAAATACACTAATATTTTAGGATATACTGAATAGTATTATAGAAGTAACTAAATACACTGAATAACTAAGTTAAAAGTCTTCTGCACCAACAATGCAATGCTCTCCTATTTTGACTCTTTATGAAATAACCTAACTGACTCAAGAATACTGAACTAGTATGCAATAGTGATATAAGTAAAAGTCAAATGAAACAATTCCGAAGTATATTTTAATATATAAGGATTTTATCTCTGGCTGGGAACTACCCAAATCTCCTTGCTTAATAGTCCAGTAAGTAATTCAGGTTTTCTCTCTGTATTATTTCACTAATATTCTGCCTAGTTTTTTTTGTTTTGTTTTGTTTTGTTTTGCGGCACCAGGGATTGAACTCACAACCTCACGCCTGCCAGGGCAGGCGCTTAAGCCACTGAGCCAAACTCCCAGTCCTGGTTTTTTGAGGCAGGGTTGCACTGTGTAGCTCAGGCCAGCCTTGCACTCGCGTTGTAGCCCAAGCTGGCCTCGAACTCACAACGCTCCGCCTACCTCAGCCTCCCGAGTGCAGGGATTAAAGGTGTGCGCCACCACGCCCGGCTCTGCCTAGTTATTAAAAATAAAGCCAGAATGTATATAAACTATATAAAACACAGAGGGAAGCAAAACTACCCTCGAATAAAGTGTACTTTAGATTAACTCATACCAGTTTCTACTCTTGGTCATAGGATTAATATTAGGCTACAACTGAGCACTACCATCAATAAAAAGTCATTATGAAAAACAGTTACCAATAAAATAAAATTAGATCACTGTTCAAAAGTTTTTAGAGATATTTCTTCGGCGGGGTGGGTACCGAGAATTGAACTCAGGACCTCACACTTGCCAGGTAGATGGACATCACTGAGCTATATCCCCTCTGCTGACAAATGGAAGTATCAGGTTGGGGTAGAGCACAAACTACACAATCAGATAAACAGATATCCAAATCCTTCAGCCACTACTTACTACCGACGTGACTTAAGCAAATTAGGTAACATTCCCGAGCCTATTTCTCTATCTTTAAATGGAGATGATAATGGTACCTATTTCTTAACATTGCAATAATGATCAAATAAGATAATTCATGCACTACTGGTAGAGCACTGGGACCTGGAAGGAATCACAAACTGTCAGGCGCTCTCCTTGCTATATTCAATGTTACAGAGAACCAAACGCAGGCATAGTTTGAAAAACTATCAGCTTTCCTAAAAGATAAAGTGTGCTTAACTACTCTAGCTCTATAATTTTCATTTCTTTATAATTTTTTTTTGGTACCGGGAATCGAACTCAGGACCTCATCCTTGCCAGGCAGGTGCTGTGCTGCTGAGATATATCCCCAGCCCTATCATTTTTATTTATCAGAGTTTTTTATTCAGACTCTTACAGGAAAGACAAAATAAGATGAATTACTTAGTACCTTACCCCAAAAGAACTTTCCCATAGGATGTCCAGGTCTAGCAAGACTTCCAAATAACATTTCCTTTCTGTTTGCATCAGAAGGTCTTGCAAGTTGATATTCTGTCAATTTGAAAGAAATACTTTTAATAAAATAAAATTCCAATATCTGCTTTATTGTCTGGAAATTCAAGCTTACAGAAAATATTGAAGTAACAAAAATTAACTTTATAAATCATAAGACTGAAGTTGGGAACTCAAGGACCCAGGCTCAGTTCTATCTTTTGTTACTTTGGGTGAATCAATCAGCTTCCCAGAGTTTTTCTCTTGTTTTTCAAATGAAACAAAGATAATGATCTAAAGGTTTCAGTTGTAGGTTTCTATGTCTAAGAATTTACTGAAGAAAATGCTAATAAAATGTCAAATCATATTCTTTGTACCTGGTAACTCAGTATTGTATAACATCATTTAAATTTCCCCCAAAGCCAACTCTATTGGTAATAAAACATGATTCTTAAGAACAATCACTTTGAAGTTAGAAATATTTAATTAGTGCTAAAGGTTAAATATGTATGTTCCCCTCAAATTCATATGTTCAAACCTAATCACCAATGTGAAGGTTTTTGAAAGTGGGCCTGTGGAGAGAGGATTAGGTCATGAGGTGCCCTTCATGAATAAGATTACGAACAACACTTCAGAGAGCTTCGTTCCCTGTTCTGTCACATAAGAACATAGGGAAAAGCTGACCATCTACAAAGCAGGAAGTAGACCATCACTAGAAACAAACCCAATGGCACTTTGACCTCAGACTCAGAACTGTAAGAAATAAATTTCAGTTGTTTATCAGTCACCCAGTTTACAGCATTCTGTTACAGCAGCACAAATAAATGAAGGTGGCTAGAATTCTAATTCTGTCAATAACTAAGCTGTCCAATCTTGAGAAGTTACCTAACTTCTTTGACTCCACTTCAGCATTTACATTTATCCAGCATGTGCGAGGCTCTGGGTTCCATCCCCAGCACACAAAAATAAATAACGCACTTCTGCATCTATCAAATGAACTTAGTACCTAAGCTCTTATGAGTCTTAATACCGGTAAGTAAGATACATTCTTTCAAAAAGCACTTGCTGGACACCTACTATGCATCAGGTACTACCAAAATAGTTTTTTAAGTTAGCAAGATAATAACTGGAGCCAGGATCTTACCCTCAAGGAATTTACATTTTAACAAAAGAGACAAGCTAAAAACAAACTAACAGATTTTAACATAAGGTCAGCTAAGGATGAGTGTGATAAAGAGAGGCTTCTCGAAATTAAAATATTATTAAATATATTACTCAGGGTTTTAGTTACTTCAACTATAAATATATAAATTTTTCTGTAACAAATTCAAACCACGAAGCACCTACAGATATGTAACAAGTAACAAAAATCAAACTATATGTTAGAACAATATAGTTAAAATGAAGCCTCAGGCAAAAAGAGCATGTAAGCTTTTAAAGTTTTAAGACCTAACATCAGCTTTACAAATTAGATTACTATCTTGTAAAGATTAGCCACTATGGTAAAACCCTTAACAAATGAATAAGCTAAAATGCACCATCCTTTTGATTAATTTCAAATCTATCCCAAATAGAATATTTACTGACTTCGGGAATAGATATGACCCATCTATTTTAATACTGCCTTTTAAGATACAAAGATAAAATCAGATATTATGGCACGGACCTGCAATCTCAACACTTGGGACCATGAGCCAGAAGAATCATAAGTTTGAGGCCAGCCAAGGCTATAACAGTGAGCTTGAGGCCAGCCTGAGCTACATTAGAATCTGACTCAAAATAAAAGGGTAAAATGGTTTAGTGCTAAGAATGATAAATGTGCTAAGTAACTACTACTTTTTTTTTTTTTGGTACCGGGGATTGAACTCACAACTTCGCACCTGCCAGACAGGCGCTTAGCCTGCTGAACTAAATCCCTGGCCCTATTTTTTGAAACAGGGTCTCACTATGTAGTTCAGGCCAGCCTTGAGCTCACTTTGTAGCCCAGGCTAGTCTCAAATTCACAACGATCCTCCTGCCTCAGCCTCCAGAGTGCTGGGATTAAAGGTGTGTGCCACCACACCCGGTTTAAGTAACTACTTCAGTGAAAGAAAAAAATGGTAGTAAAACATAATTCATTTCTTTTACCACTGTCAACAGCTTCAACTTCACGATCAATTGCATCTCTGATCATTAGTGGATGAATAAAGAACTGAGCCCATCTGAAAAACAAAAGAAAATAAGCATTTCTGTTTTTGTTCAGTTTCTTCAATCAACATCTTTTTTTAATTAAAAAGTGTTACCAAATTTAATGGACATTTAGTTCAATTATGAGAAGGTACTACATTTTGTCAAATGCTTTTTCTGTCCACAGGGAATGAGATATAGTTTTTATCATATACTCTATTACAATAACATACCATACTGATTTTCCACATGGTAAACTTTGCATTCCTGGGATAAAACCAATTTGGTCCTGGTGTACAATTCTTTTTACATGCTGCTTGATTCAGATTTCAGAGTGGGGTATTCACCTTAGGACTTTTGTATCTATATTTATAAGAGATACTGGTCCTTGGTTTCCTTTTCTTGTGATAACACTGTCTGGTTTTAATTATCAGGATAACATTGGTTTAACAGAATGAGGAAGATTATTCTTCTATTTTTCAGAAGTTCGTGAAATACTAGCATTAATTCTTTAAACAGTTGACAGAATTCATCAAGAAGCCATCTGGGCTAAAACTTCTCTTGGAAAGTTTTTGATTACTAATACAATCTGTTATTACAGATACATTCAGGTTTGTTTTGAGACAATATTGTGTCTCTCAGGTAATTTATTCATTTTATCTGGGTTATCTAATTTTTTGAAATATAACCTTACAGCCCTTTGTTATTTTGCTAAGATTGGTAGTAATGTTCCTACTTTCTACTTAATTTGCATTAACTGAGACTTCTTTTTTCTTGGTCAATCTAAATTGAAAGTTTGTCAATTTTATTGATCTTTAAAAATAATCGCATTTTGATTTTGCTAATTTTCTGTGCTATGTATTTTGTTGTTGGGTGTTGTTTCTGTTTTGCTTTGGTTAAGACAAGGTCTCACTATGTAGTTTAGGCTGGTCTCAACTTCATGGTAAGCCTTCAGCCTTAGCCTCCTGAGTGCTGGCATTACCAGCATGAGCTACCACATACAGCTTCTCTGTTGTAATTCTATTTTCTGTTTTCATTTATTTCCACTATGTTTTTTATAATGTCCTTCCTTCTGATTACTTTTGGTTTAAATTGCTCTTCTGAGTCGAAGACAGTTGTCTTAATCTTTATCATTATGAAGATATTTCTTGCTGGGTATAACAATGCACACCTGTAATACCAGCACTAGGGAGGCTGAGGCAGGAAGAGGCCAGCCCAGGCTACACAGTGAGTTCAAGGCCAGTCTGAACTACATGAGACCCTGTATCAGAGAGAGAGAGAGAGACACAGACAGATAAACAGATGGACAGACAGAAGCAGAGAGACAGAGAGACAGAAAGAGACAGAGACAGGGAGAGACAGACGTAGACAGGCAGACAGACAGACAGACAGAGACAAAGAAAACAGGCAGACAGGCAGGCAAGCAAGCAAAAAGGAAGAGGAAGAGGAGAGAAGAGGAGAGAAAAAAGAAAAGGAAGGAAGGGTGGATGGGCGTTTTCTAATCGCTATCAATTATTAAAACAGATATACTAAACCTCCCACAATGTTTGGTTAATTGTGCATTTCTTCTTACATTTGTTTCTGTTTTATTTATAGTCTCTTTAACTACCATCTACCATTTATGGAATGAATTTATGATCTGATATTCTCAATTTTTCATATAAGTATAGCAGCATTTGTTTTATAAATTCTGGATTTTTTTAAAGCAGAAGAAAATACGTGAAGTGGTAGTTTCATTTGCTAAAGCACTTTTTAGATTAAAACTGTTTGGAGTAACCCAAGTTTTTAACCAATTTCAAATTCCACCATCTCTGAGATAGCCAGATTTTATCCAACTAGTCTTCTGCTTAAAATTTTCTCACACAAAGACCTATTTAGACACTGTGAACCTTAGGAGCTAAGAACTGTGAAGCAAAAGCAAATACACAGTTGTAAGTTAAGGTCTCCCCTCAAAGTATTCCTGATCTTCTCTTAAATTTACAGACAAGATCCTGGGCATATTTACATTAGCTTCATTAGATATATCTCTATTCTTTTGTATTTTGGCATTAAAGGTTATAAAAAAGTAAAAATTGTGTCCATTTTAATAAAATTTTGGCATATTAGCCTAAGAATTGTTAATTTAAGGCTTCAGGAACACAAATACTGCAATAGTGAAAATAATGGCAATATGTCTTTAATGGGTAGAAATTTGCACAAAAGATTTTTGTAGATAAAATTAATCTCTTAAGAAAGGACATATTTTAAGAAAATTTAACATGTTAGGTATTGAAAAATTTCTTGTCTTTTTATTTCATGGTAATGTTTGCTATACAGGTATTGCACTGATTCAACAAGTATCTTTGTATCAAATTCTTGAACTATAATATATCAAAAAAATAGATACAATCTCTGCTCAAAGAGATTACTTTATGGTCTGGGGATATGGCTCAGCAGCAGAACATCTGCCTGGCAAGCACATAGGCATGAGTTTGATTCCCAGTACCAAAAAAAAAAAAAAAGAGAGAGAGAGAGAGAGACTACTTTATACTGGTCCAACTATAGATTTCTTTCTTTCTCTTTTTTTAATTTTAATTTTACATTTATCTAGTTTGGTATAAAGTGACTCCTTTTCTTCCAATATGGACTTTGCTGTATAACAACTTTGTGATATCAAACCTCTAATAGCCTGACATAAACTTTCTAGAAGTTTTACAATGAATATCAAGTTGTTGTTGTTGCTGTTGTTGTTTTTTAAAAAAGGTCCTAAAAATATACCTAGCAATTTTACTTACTGGAACTTAAAAAACACCTAAGGATGTATATAAGAGTTTAGGAATTTACCATAGCATTACAGTAGTAGAAAACTGTGAACAACTATTCAAGAATATGTCAACTAGCTGAGCACATTAAGGTAT